>RJWM01031038.1:0-22868 GCA_004363535.1 Dasyprocta punctata
TGAAGTGTTGCACTGTTGTAAAATAAAGCCAATTAAGATCTTTAAATTTGTGTAACATTGTCCTTTTTCCTTTCCTTTTCTTTTTTCTTTTTTTTTTTTCTTCTGAGACAGAGTTTTGCTACATACTTCAGGCTGACCTTGAGCTCATTCTGGAGCCCAGGCTGGCCTAGAACTTCTGGGGATCCTCCTGCCTCAGGTTGTTTCCCAAGTGCTGGGATTATGGGTGTGCGTGCCAGCACCCCGCCCCCAAACCCTTGCCGTTTGATAGTGCTTGGGATAGACTTCCTGAGTGTGATGATCACCTTTGGACACATGGGAGAGGGAGGATCCTCCTCCCTAGAATGAATACAGTAGGTTACTTGTGGTAAAGCCCACTCTGTTTGCATGGGGCTCACAAGTTGTTTAGGAAACAATAACAAGCCCAAAGCACCTGAAAGCAGGAAAATGTAGACTTTGGTGGGTGGTGGGGGGAGGGGATGACACAGGGTCTGGCTATGTAGTACAGGCTGGCCTTCAAACTGCTTATGTAGCCTAGGCTGGCCTCAACCTTATGGTGATTCCCTTGCGTCAGCCTGCTTCAGCCTGCCTCAGCCTGCCTCAGCCTGCCACAGCCTCTGAAGGGCTGGGTACAGGCATGCACCACCATGCCCAGCCCAGCTGGTTTTTATTTTAGACCCAAGGCCTCACACTGATCTATATCCCCCATCTTTTTTTCTTCTTCCTCTTCTTCTTTTTGCTGTTTTGAGACAGGCTCCTCCTGAGATAGGAGATCAGGGTGTGACAAAGCTCAATGGGGAGGACGACGTGACCTGTTAATTACAAAATCCCGGAATACCTGGGTGTGGCTGCACACACGCCTATAATCCCAGCACTCCTGAGGCTGAGACAAAAGGATTGCTTGGAGTTCAAGGCCAGCCTGGGCTACACAGGGAGACCCTGTGTCAAAAAGGAACAAACAAAAAACCAAGATCCTGGAACACAAACGCAAGACAGTTCCCAGTCCCCTGCATGCAGACTTCTCAGGAGAACTGGGGAGGTTCTCAACAGGATGACCTAGCACTAAACCCAGCCCGAGGCCTGGAATGCCAGCACAGCCTCTCAGGACCCGTATGTAGAAGTTCTCGTGGGTTTTCTCAAAATATGGACAACACATAAGGATTCAGAGTCCAAAAGGAACTTGCTCTGGTGACTTTCCTCACTGTAGCTCACCCGCCCTGCTTTCTCCAGGGTGTCCTTTCATTGCTTTTTCTCATTTTACTTAGCCGAAGTTTGCTCTGCAGAGTCAGTTTCTCCCTCACTCTTCACTTTTACATTTCCAAATAAACTTTGCTGCTGCTTTTTCATTCAGTTCTTTGTTCGAGACAAGAAGAACCTGGAATCCTGCAGGGTTTCACTGGCAAGCCACCTTTATTTTATTTATTTATTTATTTTTTACGGCACCGGGGATTGAACTCACAACCTCGCGCCTGTCAGACAGGTGCTTAAGTCATTGAACCAAACTCCCAGCCCTGGTTTTTTGAGGCAGGGTCACACTGTGTAACTCAGGCCGGCCTTGCGCTCGCGTTGTAGCCCAAGCAGGCCTGGAACTCACAACGCTCCACCTACCTCAGCCTCCCGAGTGCTGGGATTAAAGGCGTGCGCCACCATGCCCGGCTTGCCACCTTTAGAAGAAGCTACCCAGTAACATTCTGGCACAGCCAGGAGATTCTGAGAACACCTCCAAAAAACCAAAAATCTTTGCCTTTTGAAACCCACCCTCTCACTCTAAATCTGGGCCTGGAGCAAGGTGGCCAACTCACCCCGTTTTTCCTGGAACTTTTCTGATTTTTGAACTACAAATCCTGCATGTAGAAATCCCCGTCAATCCTGGGAAAATCAGAATAAAGTGGGAGAAAATGAAGGTATTTTATTTAAAAGCCATTTTTTACTGGAATCCCAGCTACTCAGGAGGTTGGGGCAGGAAGGTTCCAAGTTCCAGACCAGCCTGGATCATTTAGGGAGACCCTGTCTCAGAACAGACTTCTCTAAAAGGTCAGGGTGTGGTGTAACTCAGGGGTAAAGCACTTGCCTAGCATGTGTGAGCCCCTGGTTCAGTACTGGGGGTGCAGTGGGGGCAGCATGATTCAGCCTGTGCCTGGTCGCAGGAGGGCTGCTCCAAGTCCCGACCTGTCTGAAAACCCTGGAGTGAAGCTAAAGACAGCAATGATGGCACTAAATTTCTAGTAAGCTTAAGGTCTTGAAACTTCGTTAAATCCTGGCAACATTTCCGAAGCCATATGTCAAATTATTTAATTCAGATTAGTGAGAAATTTCAGTTCTGTCCCAAGCATTCTCATGAGAAAGCAAATAAACCAGTTTAAGTCCTATCACCCCTCTGGCTGGCAGAGAGAAACCCTGTGCTCCGGCTCCTGCAGGGGCTCTGGGCTCCTCACCTGGAGCCCTGAGAAGGGGCAGGTGAAGAGGCAGCCGATCGCTGGGTTTAGAACTCAGCTCAGCTGTGTGATTTTGAGCAGATTACTCAGTATCTCTATATCTCAGTTTCCGCCTTTGCAAAACGAAGATAACAATCTCAGCAATTACATGGGGATGTGGCAACCAATGAAAATGAGGGTTGGTAAGCTATTTCTGTAAAGGGCAGATAGTAAAATATTTAGAGTGTGGGGCCATAGGGATTGAGGGCAGAGCATTTAGCTCTGGGAAGCAGCTGCAGACAGTGGGGAAATAAATGGGCATGGCTGTGTCCCAACACAGCTGTTTTATATAGAAATAGAAAGTGGCACCCAAGTTTGGAATTAGCCCAAATGTGGTTCAAAAGTCAGTAAACAACCTATGATACATTCATACCATGGAGTATTATGCAGTAATGAAAAGGAATAAATTGTTGATGCATGTACCAATTTGGATGAATTGTCACACACCTCTAATCCCAGCACTTGGGAGGCTGAGACAGGGATCACTGTGAGTTCAAGATCATCCTGGGCTATATAGTGAGTTCAACATCAGCCTAAACTATAGGGCAGGACCCTATATCAAAAAAAACAAAAACAAAAACAATTTAAATGAATTTCCCAGGAATTATGCCGTGGCGTGTGGGGGAGAACAATCCTCAAAAATTACATTCTTGGGGCTGGAGGTAGCTCAGTGAGACAGCATAAGATTAGTATGTTCAAGGCAGCCCAGGGTTCAATCCTCAGCACCAAATAATAATAACAATAGTATTAATAGGGCCGGGGATTTAGCTCAAAGCGCCTGCCTGGCAGACACAAGGTCGTGAGTTTAACCCCCAGTATCACACACACACACACACACACACACACACACACACACACACACAAATAATAATAACAATAGTAATAAAACAATTACAATAGAGTACAGTTTCAATCGTATAACAGTTTTGTAAGTACCAATCACTAACTGATTGGGCCACTGGAGCTCCTGTATGATGCTCTTAAAGTGACAAAATTTTAGAAATAGAGGGAAGAAAATAGAAATAAAGGGCAGTGGTTGCAGGGGTTAGGGATGAGGGCTGGGGAGAACCATGTGGGGAAGACGTGAATGCAATACAAAATACAGGATCCCCGCTGGGTTGAAAGGGTTCAGTATCTCTACTAAGGTGGTAGGTACACAAACCACACATGATAAAATGGTATAGGCATCCACAGACACCCAGATAAATATAAATATAAGTAGAAGGGTGAACCTGAATAAGATGGGAGGGTTTCAAAAAAGACAGAAATGAAAACAAAACCCTAAAAGCCAGGCGTGGTGGTGCTTGCCTGTAGTCCCAGCACTCTGGAGGCTGAGGCAGGAGGATCGCTGTGAATTTGAGACCAGTCTGGGTTACAATGTGAGCCCAAGGCCAGCCTGAACTGCATAGCAAGACCCTGTCTCAAAAAAGAAAAAAAAAGAAAAAAAGATAGATAGAAAGAAAATTGGCGGATTTTATCAATGTCAAATCCTGAGTGGAATACCATACTGTAGCTCTGCGTAGTATCACCATGCAGGGCAGACAAAGTACACAAGAGATCTTTCTGTGTTACTTCAATTGTACAGGAATCTGTATCTCAAAAAAAAGTTCAGGCCAGGTGTGGTAATGCATGTTGGTAATCCCAGCCTCAGGAGACTGAGGCGGCAGGATCACAGCAAGTTGGAGGTCAGCCTGGACTACATATTGAGATCCTGTTTCATAAAAAAGAAAAAAATTTAATTAAAAAAAATGTTGCACCAGGGATTTGGCTCAGTGGCATAAGGGCCTGCCTGGCAAACATAAGGCTGAGAGTTCAAGTCCCAGTACAAAAAAAAAAAAAAAGTTGCAAGTTGGATGTGGTGACACATGCCTCTAATACCAGTACACAGGAGAACTGCTGAGGCAGGAGGATGGCAAATTCCAGTCTAGCATGAGCAATTTAGGGACATTTACCAAGAACCCTAACCCTAAAGGCTGGGGCTGTAGTTCAGTGCAAAGACCCTGTGTTCAATCCTCAGAAGAGAGAGAGATTGCTCTCATGCTGTAAGGTATACATCTTTTCTTACTTTTACTTGGCCCAAACTCTTTAGAGACCCTGTTTCTTCCCCTACCTTTAATAGAACTTTGCTACCATTGAAAGAAAGAAAGAATGAACAAAGAAAGAAAGAATGAGCCACGCGTAGTAGTGCACGCCTTTAATCCCAGCACTCAAGAGACTGAGGTGGGAGGAGCGTTGTGAGTTTGAGGCCAGCTTGGGCTACAACGTGAGCACAAGGCCGGCCTGAGCTACATAGTGTGACCCTGCCTCAAAAGACGAGGGCCTGGAGTTTGGCTCAGTGGCTTAAGAGCCTGTCTAGCAGGCACGAAGTTGTGAGTTTAATCCCCGGTGCTGCAAAAAGAAAAAAAGAAAGAAAGAAAGAGAAAGAAGAGCAGGTTGGCAGGCGATGACCACATGCTTAGCATGAGTGAGAATCTGAGTTCAATTCCCAGCACTAAATAAATAAATATAACCTATGACTGTATAATTGCTCTTGTTTCTTTGTTTTGCCTTGTTTTGTTTTGAGACAGGGTCTCACCGTGTAGCCCAGGCTGGCCTCAGAATCGTGGCGTACCCCCTGCTTTAACCTCCTGACTTCTGGGATTATAGGCAAGTGAGCATGCCCATGCCCAGTTAATAACTGGGTAATTGTAAGAGATTAAAAAAAAAAAAAAGCAAGTAGAGACACCCGGAACCTTACTACAACCGGGGAGTAAACAAATCCACTGAGTCAGCAAAGCTCAGCTTTGTGTTTGGTTTCAGGTTCATTAAGACAGAGTCTAACTCAGTGGTGGCGAACCTGTGGCACACACACCACAGTGGGCCATTTGTAACCTGGAAAGGCCGGGAGTTTGGCTCAGCAGCTTAAGCGCTTGTCTGGCAGGTGCGAGGCTATGAGTTTGATCCCCGGTGCCTCAAAAAGAAAAAAAAATCTGTCTAAGTAACCTGGAAAGCTCTAAAAGGTTCACCATCACTGATCTAGCTATATAGTTCAGGCTGGCTTTGAACTCATCATGTAACCCATTCTGGCCTTGAACTTGAAGCAATCCTCCTGCCTCAGCCTCCTGAGTGCTAAGATTACAGGTTTATACTACCATACTTGGCTGGACCCAGTTTTCTTTTTTTTTCTTTTCTTTTTTTTTTTTTTTTTTGCGGCACCGGGGATTGAACTCAGCGCTTAAGGCACTGAGCCAAACTCCTGGCCCTAGTTTTTTGAGGCAGGGTCGCACTATGTAGCTCAGGCCGGCCTTGCGCTCGCGTTGTAGCCCAAGCCGGCCTCGAACTCACATCGCTCCGCCTACCTCAGCCTCCCGAGTGCTGGGATTAAAGGCACGCGCCACCACGCCCGGCTTGGACCCAGTTTTCTATAAATTAACTGGACGCCTTCATGGTCTTGGGTTCTGAGACTTGCTTGGCTGCTAACTTGTGTGTGTGTGTGTGTGTGCGTGTGTTCTGAGTTTCTTCGTTTGTTTGTTTTTTTTGCTTTTCGAGGGGCTGCTGCTACTGCTGGACATTGAACCCTGCATCTCTTGCATGGTAGGCAAGTACTCTACCACTCAACTACAGTCCCATACCTTTTCATTTATTTTTTATTTTGAAATAAGTTCTCTCCCTGTTCCTCAGACTGTCCTCAAACCTGTGATCTTCCTGCCTCCACCTCTATGGTGGCTGGGGTTACAGGTGTGCGCCACCACGCCTGGTTTACAAACCTGTTTCATAAAACTCCAAAAGCCGCCTTCTCTGGGCCTTTGTTTCTTCAGGTTGCAATGAGCACACACGAAATGCTCTTCTCCCCAAAATGAAGCCCTTTGAAAACATATCTTGCTTTTGAGACAGGGTCATGCTGCGTAGCCCAGGTTGACCTTGAATTCAGTGTAATCCTCCTGCTTCTGCCTCCCTAGTGCAGGGATTACAGGGGTGCACCACCACACCTGGTGGAAACATACCTGAAAACCAAACCCCACAGTTTCTAGACCCACATGTAAACATCTGGGCTTCTAAATTCCTCCTTGGTCCTTTCAAAGACTTCTCTAGAGCCTGTCTTCATGTGAGGAAATTTCGGTCCAGCTTGGACCACCAAGTGAAGTCCAGAATAGAGTTCAGCTCTACCAGACTTTCTCAGATTTCAGACACATAACATCTTTGGGTTTTTCTGTTTTGGTTTTGCAGTGCTAGGAGGGAAACCCAGAGCCTAGACACGTTAACCCACAGCTCTAGCCCTGACCTCTGCCTGCAGCCCGCATCTGAGGTTTTTTTACACAGCCCCAAACCACCTTATCATTACTTGCTTAATATTCTTTTCTTCCAATTGACTCATTTTCTAGTGAAATTTCTTTAAAAGGGAAAGTTCATGTGATCTACTTTTCTTCCTAACTCAGTTGTGGTTTTCTCTGGAAGGCTGAAATAATATTCAGGAAGCACAATGCCTTGCTACTAAAATTAGGCCCCTAGCGGGGTGGGGGTGGAGGGGAATGACAGCGCATGCCTGTAGTCCCAGCACCTGGGAGGCCGAGACAGGAGGTTTGCTGTGAAATTGAGGCCAACTTGGACTACATAGTGAGACTCAGTCTCAAAAAAAATAAAAACAAAACCAAAAGCAGTGAGGCCCCAGGAAATGCAAAGGCCTGGGCCTGCTGACTCTGACCTGAGGCTTACAAAGATCTTCCTCCTGACTCAAGCACATTGACCCTGGAGGAGCACTGACTGTGGACTTAGTACGGAAGGAACCAGGGACACTGGAGCCCTGGTGCAGCAGCGCTGGAGTTGGCAGATGACCTTGGTGTCACCCAGCCACCCACAACCAAGTTAGTACCATTCCCGTTTCTTTTTTTTGTGGCACCAGGGATCGAACTGACAACCTTGCACCTGCCAGACAGGCACTTACACCACCGAGCCAAACTCCCGGCCCTAGTTTTTTGAGGCAGGGTCGCACTATGTAGCTCAGGCCAGCCTTGTGCTTGCGCTGTAGCCCAAGCCGGCCTTGAACTCACAACGCTCCAACTACCTCAGCCTCCCGAGTGCTGGGATTAAAGGCATGCGCCACCACGCACAGCTGCATTCTGGTTTCTTTCCTCTCTCTCTCTCTCTCTCTCTCATCTCTCTCTCTGTCTCTTTCTCTCGCTGCTCTCTCTGTAGTGGTCAGGATCAAACCCAGGGCTCATGCAGGCCAAGCAAGAGCCCAACCACTGAGTTACGTCCCCAGCCCCTTTTATTTTGTATTTTGAGATGGGGTCTTGCTAAATTGCTCAGACTGCCTTTGTCTTGAGATCCTCCTCCCTCAGCCTCCCAAGAAGCTAGAATTACAGGCCTGCATCTCCATGCTCAACTCTTTTCACATATTTTTAATTTGTTCAAATATGGGGGATCAGGGCCGGGAGTTTGGCTCAGTGGCGTAAGCGCCTGTCTGGCAGGCGTGAGGCTGTCAGTTCCATCCCTGGTGCCGCAAAAAAATAAATAAATAAAAATAAATAAATAAATAAATATGAGGGATGACCTTACTTTCTGGTTCATGGGTGATTCAGAGATTTAGGCTTAGCCAATTAGCACTCTAATTCTTGGATACAGTGATTGGTTCGCAGATGGGTTTATGAACCAAACCAGTCTTTGAGACTCAAATTTTTTTTTTTTTTTTTTTTGGTCTTAAAATTTTGAGACAGAGTTTCATTATATGGTTCAGGCTGGCATTGAGCTCACTCTGTAGCCCAGGCTGGCCTCAAACTCACAGCAATTCTGCCTCAGCCTCCCGAGTGCTGGGAGTATAGGCCTGTACCACCACACCCAGCTGAGACTCATTTCTTAAATTTTGTTTTTGTTTTCTTTTGTTTTGTTTTGTTTTTTGCGGCACCAGGGATCGAGCTCACAACCTCGCGCCTGCCTGACAGGCGCGTAAGCCGCTGAGCCAAACTCCCGGCCCTGGTTTTTTGAGGCAAGGTCGCACTGTGTAGCTCAAGCCAGCCTCGAACTCACAACGCTCTGCCTACCTCAGCCTCCCGAGTGCTGGGATTAAAGGCATGTGCCACCACGCCCGGCTTCATTTCTTAAATTTTGGTTGGAACACAGTATTGTTGCTTAGATCCAGCCATCCCTGAAACTGATGACTCCAAACTCTTGAGCAATGTACACCAATAAGTTTCTCCACTACTTTCTGTTATTTGCAATTGACTGATCTATATCTATATAACTGTATGGATATCTAATAAGCAGTAGGCATATTGCAGATGATTTTTTCAGGTTACTTAAAACTATTTTCACCAAGCATGGTGGTGCATACCTGTAATCTCAGCATTCAGGAAGCTGAGACTGGAGGATTGGTGCAAGTTTGCATTCAGCTTAGACTACACAGTGAGCCTTTGTCTGAAAAAAGAAAAACTTTTTTTAATTAAAAATAACAAAAGCCGGGCATGGTGGCACATGTCTTTAATCCCAGCACTCAGGAGGCTGAGGTAGGAGGAGTGTTGTGAGTTCGAGGCCGGCTTGGGATACAACACGAGCGCAAGGCCGGCCTGAGCTACATACTGTGACCCTACCTCAAAAAACTAGGGCTGGAGCCAGGCGTGGTGGTGCACACCTTTAATCCCAGCACTCAGGAGGCTGAGGTAGGAGGAGTGTTGTGAGTTCAAGGCCGGCTTGGGTTACAACATGAGCACAAGGCCGGCCTGAACTACATAGTACAACCCTGTCTCAAAAAACTAGGACCAGGAGTTTGGCTCAGTGGCTTAAGTGCCTGCCTGGTAGGCACAAGGTTGAGAGTTTGATCCCCCGGTGCCACAAAAAAAACACCTCGACGTGAACTCTTTGCCACCAGCACAGAACCAGCCATCAAATCCAAACCACACCAAGGGAAAAAGCAAAAAACAAAACAAAACAAAAACCTCAAAAACAAAAAAAACACACCAAGGAAAGTTAGATGGGAACCAGGAGTTGGTAATGGGGTCCAACACATTTGAATTGATTCTTCTGTCTGTTTTGTTTTTTTGAGGCGGGGTCTCACTATGTGGTCCAGGCTGGCCTTGGCTGAGGCTATTCTCCTGCTTCAGCCTTCTGAGTGCTGGGATTATAGGTGTGTGCACCATGCCTGGTTTTGAAATTTTTTTCCTGGAACGTACTCCCTTCTGCCTCAGGGCCTTTGCACTAACTTTTCCGTTTGCAGAACAGCCTGCCCCACTTTACACAGGAAGCACTTCCTGTGCGACCTGCACATCATGCCTGCAGTACATTTCTTCAGGATCCCTGCCCTGGCCCAGACTGGAACAAACCTTTTAAGGAAAATTGTTCTCAGTACAGGTAGGGTCAAGTCATCAGGGGAAAGTTTAGAAATTTGTTACTGTCACCAGGATAAGGGAGAAAACTAAGTGCAACAACACGGGGTGTGGGGAAGCACCCAGACACTCTCCCTGACTCTCCTTGAAAAGAAGAGCAACTAGGTCCATTTTGGATAAACTTGGCCCTATCTCCATGTATTTGATATGGACAGAGCTGGCTAGGCTATTTCTTTGTCCCTTCAACTGGGCTGGCTGAGGAGCTGATGTGTAATCTCTGGAGCAAAGAGACAGGTGTTACCCCGCCCAGTGACTCCCCACAGACGGTGTCGAGCCAGGCGGGATGGAGAGCTGTGCTGGGACCGAGCCTGGAGAAAGAGGCTGTGACTTCCCAGGGCAAACAGGCCTGTGCATCAGAACTGAAGCACCCACCCCAAATTATTAGCTCCTACCTCAGCTGTGTTAGGCAGGTCGCTCTCTCTGCATTTCTTGCCCTCTGCTTATCACAGAGATCATGATCTCAGACCTCCTACCTAGCCCAGCTCAGGTAGTCATGGCAGTCACGTATTTCCCACCACTCTCACTGTCACTCATCCCCGAGCCACTCCCCTCATGGAGAATTAATAAAACCCGGGTTGGGCCCTGGGTTGTAGCCTTTGTTCTGGTGAACCACCTCTTGGCTGGACTTAGGACCCCTTGGCTCCCCACAACTGTACATACGTCTCAGCGTCTTTCTTCTCGCCATGGGTTGCACTGGAAGGGGTAGATTGGAATTAACTCACTAGAATTCCAGTAACTTCTCCATGGGATTGCAAATATAAACCTTCCTGGGCCCTGACCGCGTCTACAATGTGACATGGAGGGAGAGTTTCTCAGACATAAATAATTCTTCTGACACAAAGATGTCTCACTAGATATTTATTTATACCTGTGTAGAGCCGAGTGTGGTGGCGCATGCCTTTAATCCCAGAACTCGGGAGGCTGAGGTAGGAGGAGTGTTGTGAGTTTGAGGCCGGCTTGGGCTACAACACGAACACAAGGCCGGCCTGAGCTACACAGTGCGACCCTGCCTCAAAAAACCAGGGGCGGGAGTTTGGCTCAGTGACTTAAGCACCTGTCTGACAGGCGCAAGGTTGTGAGTTCAATCCCTGGTGCCGGAAAAAAAATATATATATACCTGTGTAAGAGGAAGCCTTGTTTATAATTAAATTCCTGCCCCCTTCCCTACTTTTGCCCTATCTCCCTCTTCTGGGGATTAAACTCAGGGCTTTCACTCTGAGCTACAGCCCCAGCCCTGTTTTGTATCTTCTACTCTGAGACAAGTACTCCCTAAGCAAACTGCCCAAACTAGGCTTCAAGTTGGCAACCTCCTGCCTCAGCCTCCAGAGTGCTGGGACTAATTCTCTTTTGTGGTTGGTGCCAGACATTGAACTCACAATCTTGCGCTTGCCAGGCAGGTGCTTGTGCCACTGAGCTAAATCCCCAGTCCTCTACTAATTCTCTCTTTTTTTTTTTTTTCAGCACTGGGGATCGAACTCACAGCCTCACGCCTGCCAGACAGACGCTTAAGCCACTGAGCCAAACTCCCAGCCCTGGTTTTTTGAGACAGGGTCGCTCTATGTAGCTCAGGCCGGCCTTGCGCTCGCGTTGTAGCCCAAGCCGGCCTCGAACTCACAACGCTCCACCTACCTCAGCCTCCCAAGTGCTGGGATTAAAGGCGTGCGCCACCACGCCCGGCTTACTAATTCTCTTTAATACCAACACGAATGTTTGTCTTGTTTTGTTGTGTTGGTGTCGGTGTTGGTTTTTGTTATATAAAGCTTCTCTCCTTTTCTTTCTTGTGCACAACTTGTATCACTGAATTTTCCAGAGAGGTCGTTATTGTGTACCTCAACAGAAGATGAGACTTTTATTTGTTTGGAAGTTTACCAAAGCTTCCTGGCCCCTGAGAAATTCTTTCTCTTCCGCCACAAGGGCTCAAGGGACTCTGGCTGGCAGCATGGATCCACCGGGGCGCTGAGGCCTGCAGGTGGGGCGTCCTGCGCGGCTTCCTCTGAGAAGGGGAAGGAGGGAGGAAGAGGATGACCATCCGGAAGGAGTCAGCCTGGCTGTCTCCGTCCTTGCTCCCTTTCTAGGGGAGGGGACAGAGGGCAGAGAGACACAGTGGTGCAGACGGGGAGGAGCGCGACTCCCTCATACCTCACCGCCACCTCTCACGCAGAGACACAGAGTCCCTGCGGGCGGGAGTGAAGACACACAGGCGGGTGTGCGGGGAGTGGATGCCTGGGAGGGACAGGCTGCCGCGGGGCTGGGGGCTGAGAAGTCCCCACATCTGCCACCTGTGCGCTGAGACCCCAGAACGCCACAGCTGTGGGTCAGGGACAGCTCACAGGCCAGAGACCCATGGAAGCCCATGGTGTAGGTCTGGGGCTGCCCAGAGGCTCAAGAACCAAAAGCAAAAGCCTGGAGTGGTGGTGCATGCCTTTAATCCCAGCACTGGGGAGGCTGAGGCAGGAGGGTCATTGTGAGTTTGAGTTCAGTTTGGGTTACAAAGTGAGTTCAAGAACAGCCTGAACTGCATAGTGAGACCCTGTCTCAAAAAATAGGGCTGGGATTTAGCTCAGTGGCATAAGCTCCTGCCTGGCAAGTGTGAGTGTGAGTTAGATCCCTGGTACCAAATAAAGAGATAAATAAATAAAGGGAAACACGGGCTCCTCTACCCTGCGTGTTCGCTTACACAGCATTCCAGTCGCTGGCCAGAACTGGGCTTGGCTGGGGCGTGAACCCCAGTGTCACAGGATGATGTGACTGATTCAGCAAAGAAATGCTCTCAACAGGATATTTGAGCATGGCAAAACCTGCATGTTTAGCGGGGCACGGTGACCACACACCTGTAATACCAGCACTCTGGGAGGCTGAGGCAGGAGGATTGCAAGTTTGAGTTCAGCCTGGGCAATTTAGCAATTTAGTGAGCCCTGTCTTGAAGGAAGGAAGAATGGAAGAGAGGGTGGAAAAGGAAGCATCGCTCAATAGAAAGTAGGTCCTGGGTTCAATGCCCACTATCACACATATATACACACACCCTACATGTTTAATGACGTTAGGAATTATTGTGGGTTTTTTTTAGTTTTTAGGTTTGTTTTTTTGTTTTTTTGTTTTTTTGTTTTACTTTTTTTTGGTACCAAGAATTGAACTCAAGCCAGGCGTGGTGGTGCACACCTTTAATCCCAGCACTCGGGAGGCTGGGGTAGGAGGAGTGCTGTGAGTTTGAGGCTGGCCTGGGCTACAACACGAGCACAAGGCCGGCCTGAGCTACATAGTGCGACCCTGCCTCAAAAAACCAGGGCTGGGAGTTTGGTTCAGTGACTTCAGTGCCTGTCTGACAGGCGCAAGGTTGTGAGTTCAATCCCTGATGCCACAAAAACAAAACAAAACAAACAAACAAAAAACAGGGCTGGGAGTTTGGCTCAATGGCTTAAGTGTCTGTCTGGCAGGTACAACGTTGTGAGTTTGATCCCCAATGCCGAAAGAATTGAACTCAGGACAACGTGCTTGCTGTGTTTTGACTTTTAGTCAGGATCTCACTATGTAATCCAGGCTGACTTTGAACTCTGAACTCATTATGTAGCCCAGGCTGGCCTCAAACTTGCAGAGATTCTCCTGTTTCAGCCTCCCAAGTGCTGGAATTACAGGGATGCACCACCACACCCAGCTTGTTTTTCTGTTTTTGAGACATGGTTTTTCTGTGTAGTTCAGGCTGTCTTGGAGCCCTATGTAGCAGAGGATATTCTCCAAGTAGCAGTGATCATGCTGCCTCAGCCTCCTGAATAATGGGGTTCCAGGCATGCACCTCTGTGCCTGGCTAGGAATTATTGTTAACTTTAAATGCAAGATAATGGGATTGGGATTTCTTTCCTGTCTTTTTTTTTTTTGCGGCACCGGGGATTGAACTCACAACCTCGCGCCTGCCAGGGCAGGCGCTTAAGGCACTGAGCCAAACTCCCGGCCCTGGTTTTTTGAGACAGGGTCGCTCTACGTAGCTCAGGCCGGCCTTGCGCTCGCGTTGTAGCCCAAGCCGGCCTCGAACTCACAACGCTCCGCCTACCTCAGCCTCCCGAGTGCTGGGATTAAAGGCGTGCGCCACCACGCCCGGCTTTTTTCCTGTCTTTTTGAGACGGCGTCTCACTATGCAGTTCATGCTGGCCTCTTTGGGGAAAGGGTTCTCTATAGCCTTGAGCTCACTTCGTAGCTCCGGCTGGTCTTGAACTTGCAATGATCCTCTTGCCTCAGCCTCTCAAGTGCTGGGATTACAGGCATGTGCCCCCATGCCTGGCTCAGCTCACAGAATTTTTTTTTCCACAGAGATTTTTCTATTTTTAATCTAAGACCAAAAGAGTTGGTGACTTATTATTTGTTTTATTGTTTTTGCTAGTGCCTCAAAAGTTGATAGATGAGATAGGATTTGAAAGTCAGCTTTGTTTTTCTTGGCAGTGTTAAGAAAGAACACAAAGAAGAAGAAATTGCATTTCATTGCTCCTGTGGTTTGAGAAGAAACACTCCAAACAACTCAACTAACTTGCTAGTGCAGTCTTGTGGTTGAGGCGCTCACCCGCCTGCAATCGCCGAGGGGCGGAGTCAGTAACAGCCGGGGATTTCACCTGAGAGTTGTCACAATGTTTAAGCAGGCTGCAAACAACTCTGTCCCTTTTGCCCCTCATCCAAACCTCAGGTTTGATTCCAGCATCCTAAGCTTTCACGGGAGAATGAGTGGGGCGGAAAGGAAGGGCTGGGATTCGCACCTTTTAAGGCAGTGCGGGTGCTCGGCAAACCCTGGCCCTGGCTCTGGACCAGGTCCTGTTTCAACCCCGTGTGCAAAATCTCCAGCACGCATACTCAGGAAAAGTAGATGGCTCTCTTTGGGACCAGGGGTGGATCTGGGTTTGGTGTTTGTTTTTTGTTGGTGCTAGGTATGAAACCCAGAGTATTTGAAGGTCTTACGCACGTGCTTTACCACCGAGCTGCATCCCCAGCTCCCTATCTGGGTTTGCAAAGACTTGACACTTCTACGGTTTGGGAAAGCCTTCTTTAAAAAAAGCATTTAAGCCGGTGTGGTGGCGCACGCCTTTAATTCCAGCGCTCGGGGAGGCTGAGGTAGGAGGAGCGTTGTGAGTTGGAGGCCGGCTTGGGCTACAACACGAGCCCAAGGCCAGCCTGAGCTACATAGTGCGACCCTGCCTCAAAAAACTAGGGCTGGGAGTTTGGCTGTGGCTTAAGCGCCTGTCTGGCAGGTGCGAGGTTGTGAGTTCAATCCCCGGTACCACAAAAAATAAACAAATAAATAAAATAAAGCATTTAAGACTGGGCATGGTGGCACACACGTATGATCCCAGCACTTAGGAGGCTGAGACAAGAGGATCAATACACATTTGAGACCATCCTGGGCTACATAATGAGTCCAACGCCAACCTGAACTACATAGTGGGACCTTGTCTCAAAAAGAAAATTTAAAATACATTAATAAATAAAATAAAATTAGCTATAAAGCAGAAGCTAAAAATAAATAAAATTTTTAAAAAATAAAGCAGAAGCTGGGTCTGGTGGTGAGCACCTGTAATCCCAGGTCTCTGGGAAGCTGAGGCAGGAGGATTGCAAGTTTGAGCACAGCCTACGTTAGCAACTTAGACCCTGTCTCAAAATTGAAAACTAACAACAAAAAATGTTTAAAAACACTGGGGATGTAGCTTAGTGCAGAGGCCCTCTGTTCAACTGTATTGAAGAAAAAAAAAAAAGACAAAGGGAAATATGATTGAAAATGGGAAGAGAACGCCCAGCGATGACGGCTGTTATCAGACAGACTCCACAGCGGCCTCCAGTGATGCCACGGTCGCTTCCCGGAGTGGGCTGCGTGAGGGCGGGGTCGCTTCCCGGAGTGGGCTGCGTGAGGGCGGGGTCACTTCCCGGAGTGGGCTGCGTGAGGGCGGGGTCTGGCAGAAGCACGGCAGGTGATGACACTGCAGCTTCCAGTCCGCTCCTGTCTCCAATCCCTCACTCAGCCGTGTCTGTCTGCGCAGTGAGAAGCGCAAACCCCCAGCCCCGCCCGCTGGGCCGCAAGCACCAAGCCAAGCCCCGAGCCCAGCAAGCTGAGGTCAGGGAACTGGCGCAGAAGCTTCCGGGGCTCTGGTCTTTTCTTCTGAGAGCTCTTTTGGTTATTACCAGAAATACTCACATACAAATGCATCCTGTTTGCTGCCTGGCGTGGATTCCCACTAAACCCTTGTTGGCTCCCAGCTTCCCGAAAGACTACAGAGCAGAGTGGGAACGCAGACTAGCCTGGTGCAATCAGTGAGTAAATAGGACCCTGCAAGGGTGATAGCTCTTTATCCGTCTTCCTTTCTTTCTTTTTTTTTTTTATTTTATTTTTTGAGACAAGTTTTCACTGTGCAGTTCAGGCTGGCCTTGAACTCACTATGTAGCCCAAGCTAGCCTTCAATTTCCAGCGATTCTCCTGCCTCAGCCTCCCAAACGCTGGGATTACGGGCATGTGCCACCATACCTACAGAGAACCCTTTCCCATCCTCATTGCGGTCCAGGAAGGTTTATAATTATAATCCCAAGGACGCGTTATTGGAATTCTAATCAACTAATTCCAATCTACCACTTCCAGTGCAACCCAAAGTGAGAACAAAGACACTAAGATGTATATACAGTTATGGGGAGCCAAGGGGTCCTAAACCTGGCCAAGATGATGGCTCACCAGAACAAAGGCCTTGCCCAGGGTCCAACCCAGGTTTTATCAATTCTCTATGAGGGGAGTGGCGTGGGGATGAGTGACAGTGAGAGTGGCGGGAAATACGTGACTGCCATGACTACCGTGAGCTGGGCTAGGTAGGAGGTCTGAGCTCACCTCTGTGATAAGCAGAGGGCAAGAAATGCAGAGAGAGCGACCTGCCTAACACAGCTGAGGTAGGAGCTAATAATTTGGGGTGGGTGCTTCAGTTCTGATGCACAGTCCTGTTTGCCCTGGGAAGTCACAGCCTCTCTCTCAAGGCCCAGTCCTAACCGAGGGTGGTGGAGCCCGGCTCTCCATCTGGCTGTCCATCCCGTCCGCCTCTACCACATATTTGGGGAGTCACTGGATGGGGTAACACTGACCTGTCTCTTTGTCTTGGAGATTATATATCAGCTCCTCAGCCAGCCCAATTTACATTGCTTAAAGTCAATGAAAGGGACAAAGAAATAGCCTAGCCAGCTCTGTAGGTATCAATACATGGAGACAGGGCCAAGTGTATCCAAAATGGAGATAGTTACTCCTCTTTTCAAGGAGAGTCAGTGGCGGTGGTCTCTGGGTTCCCCACACATACCTAGCTTTCTTTCCTTTGCAGTGCTGGGAATGAAGCCCAGCCTCATCCATGTGAGGCAGATGCTCTACCATTGAGTTACAGCCCCTATAACGTGTGATTTCATAGTTCAAAAAATCAGACCCTTGGCTGGGCGTGGTGGTGCACGCCTTTAACTCCAGCACTCGGGAGGCTGAGGTAGGAGGAGCGTTGTGAGTTCAAGGCCGGCTTGGGCTACAATGCGAGCACAAGGCCAGCCTGAGCTACACAGTGCGACCCTGCCTCAAAAAACTAGGGCTGGGAGTTTGGTTCAATGGCTTAGGCACCTGTCTGGCAGGCACGAAGTTGTGAGTTCAATCCCCGGTGTTAAAAAAAAAAAAAAAAATCAGACCCTTGGAGACCTTAGCAGGCTTAAAGTTACACAGCTGGTGACTATGGTAGAGTCCTGATCTCTTGATGGAAAGTCTGTAGAGCCTGTGATGTCCTAGAGTACATCCTTTTTTTTTTTTAAACCAGGACTCGAACTCAGGACCTTGCGCTTGCCAGGCAGGCACATATGCTGCTGAGCTATATCCCCGGCCCCTGAATACATCCTAACTGCTTAAAGAATGTGAATGGTTAATGATGTGGCCTGTCTTATCCAGCAAAGGTAAATGTCTTTTTAATATAAAAAAGAAGCCGGGCGTGGTGGTGTGCACCTTTCATCCCAGCACTCAGGAGGCTGAGGCAGGAGGATTGTTGCAAGTTTGAGACCAGCCTGGGCTACAAAGTGAGTTCAAGGCCAGCCTGAACTGCATAGTGAGACCCTGTCTCAAAAAATAGGGCCGGGGGTTTAGCTCAGTGACTTAAGCACCCGCCTGGCAGGCGCAAGGTTGTGAGTTCAATCCCTTTTATATATATAAAGAATGATGGAGCTGGGGATGTAGTTCAGTGACATAGCACCTGCCTGGCAAGCCCAAGGTCCAGAGTTTGTCTCCCGGTACAAAAAAAAACTGATGACAGAGTGCAGGAGGCAGGGAAAAGGACGTGACTGTCTTTGCGACAAACACTAGTGAAGTCGTGAAAGTATTTGGGATGGGGATTAACAAAATCACTCCAGAATTGCCCAGAGTCAAATTTGGAATGCAAAGCATTTGTGTTTCATTTCACCCATTATATTAAAAGGCTGACTTGGGGAGTTTTAAAAGCCTATGTAAAAATA
This sequence comes from Dasyprocta punctata, assembly GCA_004363535.1. Lineage (NCBI taxonomy): Eukaryota > Metazoa > Chordata > Mammalia > Rodentia > Dasyproctidae > Dasyprocta > Dasyprocta punctata. The sequence continues at coordinate 18,305 of RJWM01031038.1, forward strand.
ATTAATTCATGATCCATGTTCTGCTCTTTTAAACAATTACAAAATCTCCGGGCTGACGCACTCCATCGAGGCCAGGCTCCTCGGTGACCGTGGGTAGCTGCAGTTAGTCAAGGGCAGAGGCGGCCCAGTGTCCCGGAGCTGGGGGTTGTGCTGAACCACATGACAGCCCTCGCTTCCTCTGAACTCTCTGGTTCTCTGAAATGGCCATGATTTAGGAGGACTGTGGCTGTTCCAATTAGGCCACGTGTAATTTAATTTTGGAGTGGCAGAACTTGCAAGGTCTTCTAAATGTGCATGGAATAAACATTAAGCCTTTGGAAATTAATAGACGTCTCCACGGGTTCTTATTCACAAAAGTCTCTTTGGTTCCAAGCACAAGGTCTGAGATACATTAGGTGCCCAATAAATTAATAAGGTTGTTGAGGTGGATGGGAGTTAGTCAGACAGCTAGAAGAGAACCGATCACGCAGTATTTCACAATTCCATCTCTTTAATCACCTCAAGACCTCTGGACTCTGCTTTACCTGAATGCAAGGATCTGAGTCTCCTCTTCACCTAGGATACTGTCTTGGTTACTTTTCTCTCATTGCTGGGATAAAACACCTGACGCCCAAAGTTAAGGAAGAAAAGGTTTATTTAGCTTACAGTTTGTGGAGGTTTCAGTCCATAATCAGCTGGCTCCAAGGCAGGGTGGCATGGCACTGGGGCAACACTTCATGGTGGCAGAAGACAGCAAAAGTGGCCAGAGCAAAAGGGGTAAGAGCAAGCCTCTTCTCCCTTATACTGTAAGCAGGTTACCCTTGCCCAGGGTGGGTGTAGCATTCACACCATCATCTCTGTGCACTCCTCTTGTTTTTTGTTGTTGTTGTTGTTGTTGTTGTTGTTTGTTTGTTTTGGTATGAGGCATGGAACTCACAACCTTGTGCCTACACTGAGCTGAATGGAGAGGTGGGGGGGGCATGTGGGAGCCTCAGTGACCTCCTTTTGCACAGGCTTAGGATGTTTACAAAGTGAGGACCCTGGCCCCCTGCTGAGTCCCTTTAGTTAAACTTCTAAACTTAAGTTGACACAATGTATCAACCGTTACAGCTGCCATGTCTGCTGATTTCCTCTCTGACTGCCTTCTCTTCTGGAAAGTTCTTTCCCAGACTGTCCCCCTCCCTGCCTGCTGACTGATCTGGTGCCTGGCTCCATGTGTTTGCACTCGGTCAGCCACAATGCTGACCACACTCGGTGTGACCAGAACTGACCCTCAGGGTTGGTCTATGCTCCTCCCCTTTTAAGACTATTTCTTTCCAGCAGTTTAGGTTCATAGCAAAATCAAGTGGAAGTCACAGAAAGTTCCTATACTTTCTGGGTCCGTGCACGTATGTGATCTCCCCTCTGTCACACCACACAGCACAGTGGGACATTTGTCACAAAAGACGTACCCACGGTGACATGCTATGATCAGCCAAAGTCCACAGTTTGCGGCGAGGTTCTTTCTTCCTGTTGTGCAGTTCTGTGGGTTTTGACAAGCATGTGTAGTGACACGCTTCCCTACTACAGCCTTTTTTTTTTTTTTTTTGGAAACAAACTCTCACTATGAAGTTCATGCTGGCCCTGAACTCAACTGGTAGTCCAGGCTGGCCTCGAACTTGGCAGCAATCCTCCTGCTTCAGCCTCCCAAGTGCTGTGATCACAGTTGTGTGCCACCACACCCTAACGCAGTTTATTAAAGAAGAGTAGCATTGCCCTAAGGAGCCCCTGATCCCCACCTGTTTACCTCTCCCACTTCTCATCCCTGACTGCTGCTGAGCTTTCTACTGTCTCCATTGTTTCTAGCCTTTCCAGAAGGTTGTATCACTGGAATCACGTAGTACGTAGACTTGTCTTTTCTTGCTTGCTTGCTTGCTTTCTTTTTGTGGTACCAGGAATCCAGCTCAGGACCCTGTGTTTGCCAGACAGGTACTGTGCCACTGAGCTACATCTCTGGCCCTTCGTCCTTTTTTTTTTTTTTTTTTTCTTTTTTTAAGACAGGGTCTGGCTGTGTACCCCAGGATGGCCTCAAACTTTTGATGATCCTCCTGCCTCAGATTCTTGAGCACTGGAATTACAGGCATGTGTCACCACACCCAGGTTCTTTCATTTTTATTTTTTTAGTACTGGGTATTGAACCCAGGGAGTGATGAGCTACATTCTCAGCCTTTTTAAAATTTTGTTTTCAGACAGGATCTCCTTAAATTGCGCAGGTGCCTTCAAACTTGTAATCCTCCTGTCTCAGCCTCCTGAGTAGCTGGGATTATAGATGTGCATCACCATGTCTGGCTCTTTAAATAGGTTGACAGTATATTTCTCTGTGGTGCTGAATGATATTCCTCCTTCTTCTTCTTCTTCTTCTTCTTCTTCTTCTTCTTCTTCTTCTGTTTTTTTTCTTGGTACCAAGGATCGAACTCACAACCACCTGCCTGCCAGGCAGGTGCTTATGCCACTGAGCTAAATCTCTGGCCCGATATTCCATTTTCTAGATGTACCACAGTTTATTTATCTATTCACCTTGTGAAGAACATCTTGGCTACTCCCAAAACTTAGCCTGTAACCGCAGCACTCAGGAGGCTGAGGCAGGAGGATCCTTGCAAGTTCATAGTGAATGCAAGGGTAGCTGGAACTACATATCAAGACCATGTCTCCAATAGATGATAGATGATACATGATAGATAGATAGATAGATAGATAGCAGTAAAATTGCTAGATTCTACAGTGAAAAGATCTATTCAGTTGTGTTTGTTTGTTTGTTTGTTTGGCAGCACCGGGAAGTGAACCCAGGGAGCGAACTCACAACTCCACACCTGCCAGTCAGGCGCTTAAACCATTGAACCAAACTCCTGGCCCTTCTATTCGGTTTTTTGTTGGTTTATCTATTCTTTTTTTTTTTTTTTTTTTTTTTTTGCGGCACCGGGGATCGGTGATCCCCCTGCTGTGGTGGCTGAGGAGCTGAGCAGCTGGGAGCTGCAGCGGGATTCTTGCTACTACAGGAATGAGGCCGCTGAGCTAGTGAGGAAGAAATGGTGGGGCTGGGCTGTAGCTCAGCTGGAGGACTGGGCTAAGTGCTCCAGGTCCCGGGTTCTAGCCCGCGAAGAGGACGGCGTCCTGACAAGGAAGCGCAAGGCGCTCGAACCACACAAACATAGGACCAACTGTGTGTGCATGCGTGTGTGGCACTGGGGATTGAACCTGGGGGCCTCACACTGAGCTATATTTACAGTCTTTTTCTTTTTGGTTTTTTTTGAAGCAGACTCACTATATCCTTCAGGCTAGCCTTGAACTCAGTTATGTAACCCAGGCTTGCCTTAAACTCATGACGATCCTCCCTGGGATTATAGGCGTGTATCACCAAGCCTGATTTTTTTCTTTCTTTTTTTTGTGGCACTGGGGATCGAACTCACAGCCTCGCGCCTGCCAGACAGGCGCTTAAGCCGCTGAGCCAAACTCCCAGCCCTAGTTTGTTTTTTTTTTTTTTTTTTTTGCGGCACTGGGGATCGAGCTCACAACCTCGCGCCTGCCTGACAGGCGCGTAAGCCGCTGAGCCAACCTCCCGGCCCTGGTTTTTTGAGGCAGGGTCGCACTGTGTAGCTCAAGCCGGCCTTGCGCTCGCGTTGTAGCCCAAGCTGGCCTCGAACTCACAACGCTCCGCCTACCTCAGCCTCCCGAGTGCTGGGATTAAAGGCGTGCGCTATCACGCCTGGCTCCAGCCCTAGTTTTTTGAGGCAGGGTCGCACTATGTAGCTCAGGCTGGCCTTGGGCTCGTGTTGTAGCCCAAGCCGGCCGTGAACTCACAACGCTCTGCCTACCTCAGCCTCCTGCTCTGCCTACCTCAGCCTCCCGAGTGCTGGGATTAAAGGCGTGCGCCACCACACCCGGCTCTGATTTTTTTCTTATTGTTGTTTTTTGAGACAGGGTTTGTTTGTTTTTTGGTACTGGGGATGGACTCACGACCTAGAGTTTGCCAGGTAGGCACTTAGGCCACTGAGCTAAATCCCTGGTTCTTGAGACAGGGTTTTGCCATGTAGTTGAGGCTGTTCTTAAATCTACTACGTAGTCTATGCTGACCTCTGCAACCCTCCTGCCTCAGCCTCCTGAGCAATGGGATTATAGGCATGCACCACCATGCCTGATTTCCATCCTTTTTTATTTTTTATTTTAGACAGTCTTTTTTTTTTTCCGGCACCAGGTGTTGGGAGCCGTTGAAGCTGGAAATTGACTTAGGGCATGATCCAGACATGATCATTCCAAGAACAAAGAGAGCCTAAGGCAAGTCACGTGAAGATGCTACTTCAGCCTAGAGAACACCTAGCCCCAAGACAATCTGAGCAGTGGGTTGCTAAGACAACAGGGTGTCATGTGACATTAGGTTGCTAAAAGGTATAAGTAAACGCCCCTGCATTGAGGGGCCAGTTCCTTTCTTCCCATCAGGAGGATAAGGGCTCCACCTGACTCCAGCTTTGTCTCTCTCTTTATTTTCTCATCCTCTCGCGGTCCTTCACCCCAAGAACCTTAGGAGCCGCATGGGTCGTGGCAACCAGGG
>RJWM01031039.1:0-22851 GCA_004363535.1 Dasyprocta punctata
TACCCAGAGGATGTCAGCAGCCAACAACAGTCTTGGTTAACCATTTCCCCTTCTAGAAGACCTCTGCAGCAGGTGGGAGTATTGATGAATCCTCCTCCTCACCTGGAGGTTCTCAACAGCCAACAGAAGAATCAGCAACCCCTTACAAAACCAGTGGACTTCAGTAGCCAGCTGGAGTCTCTCTGACACCTCTGCTCACTCAGAGGATATCAGTGGGCAGGTGAGAGCACAAGTGAGTCATCCCACCCAGGGGACTTCAGTGGGTCAGCAGGATTCTCAATGACCCCTCCCAACACCTAGAAGACTTTGGCAGTCATGGAAGGGTGCAAGTGATTCCTTGCTAAATAGGGAGAATCATGGCTGGCCAATAAGAGTGACAGAGAGAGATACCTCCACTTAAAGAATAGGCCAAAAAGAGTGCCAGTGAGGCCTCCCTCCATGGGAGGAACTCAGATGGGCCTAAAACACACGGGGCCCTGGTTGGGGTGCATGCCATGGACAGGTGGGTTTGGTAGCCTGCAACAGTCTGAAGCCTCAGTAACAATAAGAGATTAAGGTTGGTTCCCATAAATACCCCCAGGATAGTCAAACCCAGAAGTATCCAGGACTTTTGCAAATGGCCATGTGGGAGTAAATCAGGAGTATTCCTCTATTCTGTGGAACCCAGAAACAGGGTGAACCACAGCCTTGCAGGATTCTATGTCACACAGTGTGAACAGTCAAGACTAGCATGATTAAAAAGACTGAAATATTAAACTAGGAGTGAAAATGATAAACAAAAAACCATAATGCAATCTCAAGCCCCCAGCCCATCTGAAAAAAGTACAGGAGACAATGTTGAAGATTTTGGAGGTTGAGCATCTGAAGTTTCTGAAAATATCACAAGTGAATAAAAGGAACAAATTCATGAGAATATAGAGGACATCAGACAAAAAATAATCTCAGGTTAAAAAAATGACAACCTAATGAATGAATAGCTTAGAATAGCTAGAGAAGACATAGATTAAAAAGCACAGGAGCATAAGAAAGTGATAGAAACCTTGAATGAGCAATATGGGAAAGAAATAGAATACAAAAAAACATTCAAAGAGATATACATAAAATTAAAAATTCCATTGAAAGCTGGCAAAACCACATGAGTGAAACTGAAGGTAAACTTTAAGACTTTTGAAGGCAGGAGCATGGCTAGAGATTACAAAAGAAAAGAACTCTTAAAAATAACAAGAGTCCATGAAATAACAATTCAACAGCTCCAAAATGATACAAAGAAAAACAATATGACAAATGATGTTCAGAGAAAATGCAGGAGTCAGAGCAAACAACGTAAAAGTAGCTATTTGCAGAAAAAATAGCAAAAAAATTCACAAGTAGCGAAGCAGAATTTGATATATACAGAAGTGAGGCACATACATATCCAAACATCCTAACCAAAATAAATCTACATGCCAACATTTAATCAAGATCCCAGAAATTCAGCACAGGAAAAGTATACTAAAAGCTGTTAGAGAAAAGAAAGAGATCATCTAAAAAGTAAAGCACAAACCCTCATGTCAAGAGGAGACTGAAGTAGTCCAAGTCCTTAATGAACACAGCTTCCAACACAGATTGTTATACCCTGCAAGCCTATTTTTCAAAATTAATGTAGAAATGAGATACTTGCTTGACAAAGAATTAAATGAAGAACTTCATGACCACCCAACCAACATTAAAAAAGAGTACTGAAATATATTCCATGAAGAGATAAAAATGAGCACAATTCCAAGAACAACAGGAAAAACCAACAAGAACGACAAGCAGTTAAAAAGAGGGGAAATGTAGGTAAACACCAGCAGAAAGATAACATGGCAAAGATAAGCCAATACATATCAATTATAACCATTAATGTATATGATCTCAGCTTACCAATCAAAAAAAGGCTGGCAGAGTGGATCGAGAAACAAAATCCAAAAATATGCTGTATGCAAGAAACACATTGAATTCTAAAGGAAATTCATAGACTGAAATTCAAAGGATGGAAAACAATACTTCAAATGACAGGAACCCATAATAGAGCAAAACCCGTATCTATCACTATGTACTAAAGTAAAGTCAAAATGTATCAAAGATCTAAATATTAAAACAGAAACATTAAATATCCTGGAAGACAAGCTAGGTAGAAACCTTGAAGACACAGGGGTAGGCAGAGAAGTCATGAAGAAGATGCAAACTATATCCTGAGTTCTTCAAAGAATCAACTGGGCCTCACATTGTTAAAAAGTTCTTGCACATCAAAATAAATCACCAGCAAAGTGAAAAGAAAACCTACAGGATAGTAAAACATTTTACCAGCTGTTTCTCAGGTAGTGGTTTTCTGTTTAGAACATAAAGTAATGAAAAAAATCATGCCTCCTGAATTTAAAAGCCCAAACCAAAAATGGACATGTGAGATGAACAAGGATTGTCAAATGGAGAAATACAAGTGGCAAATATATTTTAAAAATGCTCAACATTGCTGGTCATTCAAGAAATGCAAATTAAAACAGCACTGAGATTTCATCTCACTCCAGAAAGAATAACCATCATCATTAAATCAACTAATAACAATTCTGGTGTGGCTGTGGAGAAAAAGGAACCCTTGTCCACTGTTGGTATGAGTGTAGACTCCTGCAACCATTGTGGAAATCAGTGTGAAGATTCTTCAAAAATCTAGGATTGGAGATCCCACTCAATCCAACAATTCCACTTCTGGGTGCTTTCCCAGAAGAACTGAAAACATGCCATAGCAATGTGTGCATTCATGTTTGTAGCAGCACAATTTGGGATAGCTAAATCTTGGAAATAACCCAAATACCCAGTAACAAGGAACCCAAAGATACTTTTCTTTGTCGTTTGTTTTTTAGTAAAATAGAGTACTACTTAGTCATATAAAGGTTAAATTTGAGACATTTGTAGATAAATGGTTGAAATCTCAGACTATATTCTTTTTCTTAGCTTTTTTGCATTTAAAGAGAAAAATAAAAACAGTGACACAAAATTTCAAAACAAGATAGTAGGAGCGTTACAATTGGTAGTACATTATGTATTGTAATCTTAAAAATTTTTACCCAGATTACAAGATTATAGTCATGAAATATTGACCAAACAAGATAAGCACAAACCTTTCTTTTAAATGAACAAATATAAATTAGTAGTTTATATCTATGTATCTATCTATCTATTATTCTATGCATATAATTTTTTCTATTCCTTATTTTCTCCTTTCCTCCATCCAAGTTTCTCTTTCCTTTTGAACATTTCTTCCCATTTCCCATTATCCATTGTGCATTTTGAATCTTATTTTTCTCTTTCACCTTCTTACCCTAGGGAGATGATAGTATTTAGATATGCAAGTCTGATTTATTTCACTTACAAGTATTGCCTCAAGTCACATCTATTTCCATGACTGTCCCATTTATCCTTCTTTATACCAGAGTAGTATTCCATTGTATAAAAATACATCTTTTATATTCATTCCTCTGTTAAAGGGCATTTGGTTTTTCCCCAAGATTTAGCTATTAAAAATTGTGCTGATATAAATGTGAATACTACAAGTTTCTTCTGTATGTTACATTTCCTGCAATTCTATTGTCAACAAACTCCTCTTTATTTGAGAAAAGCTTTTAGTGTGAAAGTTCGTATTTCTTCAAGTTCAGAGGTCCCCCACCCCTTCAGGTAATATCATGTCATCTGGTAAGTCATCAAATATTTAAAATTTTTTACCAAATAATTGCTAATCTCTAATATTTCTTTTTAGTTTTAATACTATTCATCCTCTTATTTTGACCTTGAATCTTGCTGTCTGCTTTATCAGTTAGCTTATTTAGCATCTTAATCATAAGCTGATGTGATATTTCCAACTTCTAGTCATTCCTGTTTGTTTGTTGGAGTTTTTCCCTCCATTTGTACTTTTTGTCTTTTTTTCTTGAAAGCAAAGCATGATACAGTGGGTGCAGGGAAGATACCATGGTGGTAAAGTGTCACAGGAGAAGAAGTGCACCAACCTGTAGTTACAAATGTTTTTCAGTGCAGTTCATCTGTGAACTGTGAACTACTCACCCCACTCCTCACTTGGTAGGATAGGATGGCTATAGTGTGCTGTAATTGGCCAGTTTCTCTCCTATGGGTATAAGGCTACAATTAACTGGAGTTGGGTATGTGGTTTTTCTTCTGGTCGGTTAGGCTCTGAAAAACCCTAAAATAGATTCTGATGAGAGTTTCTTCTCAGTCCAGATTTATTAAAGAAGAATAATATGCTATGGTATTTTTTGAATACCTACTTTCCTTTTCACTTGATAGAAGCTTGAGGGAACTCTATTCACCTTGAGACCTGGAGGTAAAATTATAAAAGTGTTTATAACCCTCTTATTCACTTTTACCTTGAGACAGGAAGGTAAAACTATAAAAGGGTTTATAACCTTCTTAGCCACTTTTACTTGCTGAGATTAAAAAAAATAACAGATACCCACAATTAAAAAGAGGGAATTAGTTTGGCTCACACTTTGCTGAGGCTTCAGAACATAGTTGGCTGACTTCAAGGCAGTAAAGTATGATAGAGAGACTTGGTGTAGGAGAGCTCCTCATTGCATAGCAGACAAGAAGTAGAGAGGTAAAACAGAATATTACAGAGGGGAACCATGACCTCCCATCCCACAAAGTGGTGCTCCATCCATCACATTTATCTGAGAGATCATCAATTGTCTAATTCAGTGCACGTTATCATGATCCCATGATCCAGTCACCTCCCAAAAGCCCCTGCTATATGTACATGAAACTACAGTAAGGGACTCTACATAAAAACTAAAAGAGGTAGTTTGGTACGTTTGCTTTCCCAGGTTTGGTCAGGGAAGAGCTTCTCTATTATTATTATAATTAATTGTTCTTGTAGAAGTTTATTTACCAGGAAGATATCCAGAAGGAGACTAGCAGGATTGAATGGGAGCTCTAATTCTAGTTTTTCAGGAATATCCACACTGATTTTCAGTGTTGCAACAGTTGACACTCCCATCAATGGTAAAGAGCTGTTAATTTTTTCCCACTGCCCTACCAGTAATAGATACTGGTTTATTTCTTGATGAGAATCATTAATTTAGGGATGAGATCAAATCTCACAGTTGTTTTGAATTACAAGTTACCTTGAACTTTTTTCATATACTTATTTTGCATTTGTATTTCCTCATTTGCGAAATACATATTTGTCTCAGATGCACATTTTTGGATTGAGTCTCAGAATTTGGAAGGCACGATACTTTTCAGTTTTTAAAATTTTTATGTTCTAGTTAAAAATCCTATGTCTGGAGGACAGTTGGCTAAAATTTTTCCCATTCTGTGAGTTTTCTTCTCATTCAGTGGGTGATTTCTTTTGAACGTTTTAATAAGATAAGATCCCACTTGTTGATTTTCTGAAGTAATCTCACCATTTACTAAAGAGTCTGTTTCTTCCAGTGAACGCCAGGCCCCTTTGTCAAAGATAGGGTGACTGTGTTTTCAATTCTGTTTGCATCTTCTAATCTGTTCCACTGATCCTCAGGTCTGTTTCCTTGCTTGTGCCAAGCTGATTTTCTCACAGTAGTTTTGTAGTAAAATTTTAAGTCAGGGATTGTGATGCTTTCTGTCTTAACTTTACATTCCATTATTGTTTTTGCTATTCTAGGTCTCTTTGTTTCCAAAAGCATTTTTGGAATATTTTCTCTAGATCTTTGAAGTATGCTAATAGTATTTTTATTAGTATTGCTTTAAATGTTCTTAACAATTTGGGGAGTATGGTCATTTTCAGAATGTCTTCCTATCCATGAATGAGATGTATTTACATGTACAGATATCCTTTTCAATCTCTTTTTTCAGACAAGTGTAATTAGTAATGTATAGCTCTTTTAATTTCTTTGTTATTGTTATGGTTGATACATTGTGTCAATTTGAGAAGGTCAGAGGTTTAACTGAGAGACTCAGCAGGGAGCCAGGGTTCTTTGTAAACATCCTCAGACTGTGCAAAGGGAAGGCAAGGAGATTTGTGAATGCTACACCCACCCTGGGGGTGCAGAGGGTGTCCTGTGTACAATATAAGGGAGGAGAAGAAGTTTACTCTTACCCCTTTTACTCTGGCTGCTTTGCTCAGCTGCTGCCTTGAAGTGTTGCCCCTGTGCCATGCTACCCTACCTTGGAGCTAGCTGATTATGGACTGAAACCTCCAAAACCCGTACACTAAATAAACATTTGCTTCCCTAATTTTGGGTATCAGGTGTTTTGCAATGAGTGAAAAGTAACCAAGACAGTTACATTGATTGTTAAGTGTTTCATTGTTTTGGTTTTTATTTTGAAGAAAGTGGTTTCTCTAATTTCTCTCTCAGTGAGTTTGCTGTTTCTGTATAGAGATGCTATTGATGTTTCACTATCAATTTTTTATCTTGCTATGTTACTGAATTTGGTTATTAATTCTTGAAGTCTTTTTATGGCCTTCTATGTATAGTAGCATGCTGAGAATAATGATAACCTACCTTTTTTTCCTATTATTATTTTATTTCTCTTTTGTTCAATATTGGAAATTATTTCCAGGACTATGTCAAATAGGAGTGGTGATAGTGGAAATTCTTGTCTTGCTCCTGATTTTAAAGTCAAAGCTTTCAGGTTTTGTCCATTTGATATAACGTTGGTCACTGATTTGTCATACATGGCTTTTATCAAATTAAGATAAAAACCATCTATGCCAATTTTTTAGGGTTTTTATGATGAATGAGTGTTGGACTCTATCAAAAGCTTTTTCTATTCTATTGAGATGCTCATGTGATTTTGTCTTTGGTTCTGTTGATATGGTGTATTACACTTATTGATTTGCATATGTTAAAACATCCTTACATTCCTAGGGTGAACCTCATTTTTTCATGATGTATAATCTTCTTTTTTTAATATTTTATTAATAATAAAAGACAAGGCAGAAGAGAATCCCCCATACTTGCTACATTGCCCACTGTAAAGACATGCTTGGGTTGCTGACCAGAGGCCTGGCCAAATCTACAAAACAAAAGTTGGTTGATGTTCCTTGGTTGCTATCAATCCAGCCAGACCTCCGAAACAACAGGTTGCTCACGGGGGGGAGTGTTGTCCCTGATTCCAAGCCCATGTGCCAGTGCTGCTCAGGCCGGGTGGGGGCCCCTTACAGGGCCCTTCTCGTTCTCCTCCAAGGTCCTGGGCTCAGGACCCCGGAAGACAGTCCATATTGAGTCCTGATCGGTGCCTGCACCGCTAAGGCCAGGCGGGGGCCCCTCGTGGGGCCCTTCTTGTTCTCCTCCAAGGTCCTGGGCTCAGGCCATGATGTATAATCTTCTTGATAATTTGCTGAATCCTGTTTGCTAGTATTTTATTGAGGAATTTTGTAACTATATTCATTAGGGATATTGGCCTGCAGCTCTCTTTTGGTTGGGTCTTTCTTTGGCTTTGACATCAGGTTATTACTTGCCTACAAGAATTAGTTAGTTCTGATTTCATTAAATAGTTTGAGGAGTATTGGTATTAAATCTTTTCTAAATTTCTTTTTTAATTCACCTGTGAGTTCATCAGGACTTGGGTTCTTCTTTGTTGGAAAATTTTTAGTTACATTTTCAAGTTCAGTAATCAATTTTGGGTTATTTAAAATATTTATACCTCTTTAGTTCAGCATTGGTAATTCATATTTTCTAGAACTCTATTTCTGCTGTGTTTTCTAGTCTATGAAAGTATAGATTTTTCAAAGTATGTGTTTATGATCTTCTGAATTTCCACAAGATCTGTAGTAATTTTACTCTTTTCATTCCCCAATTCATGAATATGAGTTTTATCTTTACTTTTTTTTGATAAGGTTAGTAGGGGCTTATCAATTTGTTTATTCTTTCAAAGAACCTACTCTTTGGTTCATTAATTCTTTGTATTGTTTTCTTAGTCTCAATTGTGTTAATTTCTGCTCTGCTCTTTTTAATTTTCTCCTTCTTATGAGCTTTGATTTTGATTTGTTCTTCTTTTTCTAGAAGGTTAAGATTCAGCATTGCAGTGTTTATTTGTGCTCGTTCTGTTTTCCTAATGTGAGAATTGACTACTACATATTTCCCTCTTGAAACTGCTTTCATTACACCCCACAGACTCCAGTATGTTGTATCTTCATTTTCATTTAACTGTTGATATTGTTTAATTTCTCCTTTAATTTCATCTGTGAGTTCAGGAGGGTGTTATTTAATTTCCATGTTGGATGTAGTTCTGATGGTTTGTTTTGACAATAATTTTCAATTTTATTGCTGTATGATCACATAACATGTATTGGATAATTTCAATTCTTTTGCATTTACTTAAGCATGCTCTATACACTAATAAATGGTCTATTTTAGAGAATGTTTCTTGTGCATCTAAGGAGAATGTGTATTCTGATGATGTTGGGTGGAATACTCTGTCAACATCTACTAAATCCATTTGTATACAGCTTTGGTTTAGTTCTCTAATTTCTTTGAATTTTTTGCATAATCTATCTCTGTCAATGAACATTAAATGTCTTCCATTACAATTACGTCATTATGCATTTGATTTTTTTAGTGCACTCATATTTGATAAGAATATATTTAATATTATCTCTTCCCCTTGACACATTCCCCTAACAAGTATGTAGTGAACATCTTAATCTCCTTTGATCATTATTGATTTAAATTTCACTTTGTAAACAACTACCCCTACTATTCTCTGGATTTCTGATAAATGGAGTGTTCTTTTCCATTCTTTCACTTACAGTTATGAATTTCTTTTTTAGTTATATGTGTTTTTTTGTATGGAGCATATTGTTGGATCTTCTTTCTTAATCCCCTCTGCTTGTCTGTTTCTTTTCATTGATGAGTTGAGGCCATTGTCATTGATAGCTATAAGTGATGTGCCTTGAGTTGTATATGTCATACTGTTTCCTTGCTAATGGTTCTCTACTTTTACTCTCTGTTTATTTGTTTGCCTAGCTTGGTGATATTTTTCTGGTGTTCTTGCAAATGTCATCATTTTTGTGTCTCCCTGGAATATTTTTTAGTACCCTTTGTAGTGTTTATTTAGTGGTCATGAATTTCTTCAGTTGTTCTTCATTATGAAAGTGTCTTATTTCTCCATTAATTTTGAAAGATAGTGTGTCAGGGTATATTAATCTGAGTTGGAAGTTGTTTTATTTAAGGAATTGAATATTTCACTCAAAGAACTTCTGGGCTGGCTGGTTTGTATTAAGAAGTCAGCCATGATTCTAATGTGCTTTCCTTTATTGATGATCTCTTTCTTTTCTCTAATAACTTTTAATATTCTGTTCTTGTGCTTGTTTCAGGGATCTTACTTATAAATGCCTCTATGCAGATTCATTTTGGTGTTGGTTAATTGCAGTTCTGTCTGCCTCACTTTTCTGTGTGTCATAAGCTTTTCACTTGCTTATGAAATTTTCTGTCATTATTTTTATAATATTTTCATTTTCATTGACTCCTGCTTTTTCATTTAAACCAATCGTTCTTGTATTATTTTTATTTGTTTCATGTTGCAGATGTTGAATTGCCATGGTCCAGCCAGGCTAGGTCCACAGAGTCCCTGAAGGTGGGCTGAGTGTCAGCGTGTGGAGAACAGACACAAAAACAGCTCAGAGACTGCTTGAATCTGCTCTTTATTGCTTCTACTATTATGACTACCATTACTATTACTACTACTTTTGCAAGCTCTAACAGAATAATATATACTTTCTTTTTTGGCCAGGGTGGGAAGTTTAGATAAAAGAATGAAATCAACAGGTGTCTCTATGGTTACATGGTTTCTATGGTTACATGATTTGTCAACATAGGCAGAAAGTTTTAAATTTAGTTAAAGAAATTGAAGCGTGTTTTTGCTACTAATAAATGCTCCATTGTGGTAGCCTAACTAAAAACCTGCAAAACACAAAACCATATTCAGTCCTGATTTATCCCCCCATCTCTCTGTGATGTTCTTGCAGCTGCAAGGATGTGCTATCTACCCTGTCTCCCTCAAAACATAGTAGCATATTGGCCTCTCTGTATAGAGGTTCCCAGACAGCCCCAGACAGCTGGTCATTACTATTATCATTAAAGGCTCCCAAACTTCTAATATAACCTTGATCTTAGTCTGACTCAATGTCACACAGTTACACCATTTGTAGAAAAACATTTTATAAATTATCTCTTTGTTCTTAGGGAGTTTCTGTACTTTGTTTACTAAATTTGTGCATGAGAAAGAAGGAAAGAAATTCTCCAAACTGTGTCAGAGCACAAATTAACACAATAGTTCACAAGAAGCATTAACCCATTCCACAAAGCCAATTTTTATGTTGCAACCTTTTCTCAGAAGACACTGTATGTATTTGGATCTTGTCAACAGAACACGGGTCTGTGTTTGGACCTTGTCAACAGAACACTGGTCTTTTTTCATGCTTGGACTTTGTCAACAGAACATGAGTTGAAAAGGGTGCGGCATTGAATTGCTATTTTCTGCTTTTTAAAATTTTCAGTAGACCTTTGCTTCCATGATCAGTACTCACAATCCTGTTTTCCAGGTCTGAAACTCTATCTGTAGCTTCATTCAAGAAGGTTTGCCAGCTTTCAATGAAATTTTTAGTTTCCTGGATCTATTTCAATCCATTTTATGTATTCCATTTCTTCCCTGTATTGATCATGCATGAGTTCCAGTCTCTTCTTATCATCATGTGTTTTTTAATCTGTCTCTGTTCTAGATTTGCTAGCATTTCCATTACAAATATTGACTTTTTTATTACTGAGAAAGTATTTCTGATCTGATTTCCTCTGTGGCCTCATGCATATGTTTACTTCAATGGTATCATTTCAGAGATTTCAGGTGTGTCTTTCAATTTATTCTATGTGAGTGTTTTCTGGACTTGTTCTGGGTGGGATGGAGAAGTGAAATTGCATGTTTTTCTTCATCTTGTCATTTTCCATTTCTAAATTTTCAAATTTATTTTCTTGATGATCCTTGTGAATTTTAATGGGTAACTTTATCAGTAGTATCAGGGACACTCTATGAGTAGATTGTTCTTCAAGGATGTCTTCTGTATGTAAGAAATGCTTGGTTTGTGTCTGTCACAAATTCTGTCTTCCTAATTAATTAAGAGTGGGATGTTGGTACCTACTTGGATCAGTTCCCAGTCCTTTGGTGTAGGGTGAGGTTATTATCCCAGAGCTTCCCAGGATTGTTACAGAAGGGAGACACACTGATTGCAACAGATATGGCATAGTTAAAGTAGTAAAATTAACAATAACAATAGCGTCAAGGACAATTTAGAAACTGAAAAACTGTGGTAACTATTGATTTTTTACTTTAGTCCACAGGAGTAATCTATACTTACATAACAGAACTGATCATAAATTGTGAGTTTGTATGCAAAGTGTTTCTCCTTGGTACAGTGGTTTTACCCTGTCATGGAGAAATTTGGGGAGGATAGTGCATAAAACAGAACTGGAAAAGAAGTACAAGCAAAGCTAGAGGACACAGGATGATTGCACAAGGTTTGGGGAACTAGAGAAGGAAGTAGAAAAGAAACAGTGATGTATTCAAAGGATTATCTGGACTTCACTCTCAGTTTGGGGAATGGGATTACTTTTCTGTGGTTGGAGTTCTCCCTAGCTGTTAAAAAGGTAAATAAATAAATAAATAAATAAATAAATAAATGCAAGGAAAAAAGGAAGAAGGAAAAGAAAAGGAGAAATAAAAAAATAAAAAAATAAGGAAGTATAAAATAAATTGAGAAAAAATAACCACTTACTGACCCTTGAGGTCCTTCCTAAGATATTTTATGGTCTCAGTCATATGTTGGCTCATATCGTTACTGTTGTTTCAATATTTTCACACTACTAGTCCATCCTATGAGCTTGTTGGAACCCTTTTTGTAGATGGCATTTCCTCTTGTCCATTGGACTTCCCAAGTAGTTCAGCTCAGTCATGTCAATAGCAAGGGGAGAGGTTCTTCTTTGGGCTTTTCAGTATGGTTCACCTGGGTCATGGTGGCAGAGAGGCTTTGAGAAGGAAGGCTCTTCACCCTCATGTTCATCTGACTTCTCACTGAATTCTCACATAACTAAAAGGTGGTGGAAGGATCTACTCTCCTTCCTGATGTTCATCTTGGTTCTCCCTAATTTCCTATGCCAGGAAATGTTGAGGGGAGAGGGATGATCTCCTCCACATTGTTCACCTGGCTTCTCATTGAATTTCTGCACAAATACTATTGATTTTCTAGCTTTGACTTCATACCCAGCTATGTTACTGAATTTGCTTATTAAATCTATTGTTCATGTCATAGAGTTTCTGGGATCTTCTATGTAGAGTATCAATCATCTGTAAATAATAATTTAAATTCTTCCCCTACTATCATTATTTCTTTTATTTTTCTATCATGTCCAATTGTTCTGGTTAACATTTCCAGACCATATTGAATAGAAGTGGTGATATTGGATATCCTTGTCTTGTTCCTGCTTTTAAAATGAATGTTTTCAGTTTTTGTCCATTTAATATGGTGTTGGTTATTGGCTTGCCATACATGTCTTTTGTCAGATTGAGGTAAAAATAGTCTATTCTGATTTTCTGTAGGTTTTTTTTTTACAGTGACCAACAGTTGGACTTTATCAAAAGCTTTTTCTGCACCTATTAAGATGTTCATATAATTTTCATCTCTGACTCTGTTTATATGATGTGCTCCATTTATTGACATGCTAATGTTGAATCACTTGATAATTTTGTCTAATATTCTTAATAGTTTGCTGCATTCTGTTTACCAGCATATTACTGAGGGTTTTTGCAACTATGTTCTTGAGAAAGATTGACCTGCAGTTCTCTTTTTTGGTTCAATCTTTCTCTGATTTTTGGTATCAGGCTAATACTTGTATCAAGGAATGAGTTAGGGAGAATTGCTTGCTTTTTAATTTCATTAAAGATTTTGAGACAGATTGGTAATAAATCTCTAAAATTTTGTATGGAACTCAGCTGTGACTCTGTCAGGAGCTGAGATTTTCTTTGTTGGCAAGTTTCTGAGTTTTCAATTTCATTAATGATATTGGATAATTTAGAAATTTTACATCTTCTTGATTAAACTTTGGTAGTTCATACATTTCTAGGAATCTATGCATTTGTCTGTGTTCTCTATGCTACTCAAGTAAAGATTTTTTAAAGTAGCTATTGATGCTCTTCTGAATTTCCACAAGGTCTGTTTTATATAGTTGGGTTCTCTATAGAGTTGGGTTCTCCCATATTTGGTGGATACATATTCAGGAGTTTTATCTCTTCCTCTTGAAGTTTTCCCCTAACAAGTCTTTTCTGTCCCTTTAGGTAATTTTTGGTTTGAACTCACATTATCCACAAACAGAATAGCTGCTCTTTTTTTGTGTGTGAGTTCCTGTTGCATGGAGTATTTTTATTCCATCCTTTGACTTCCAATCTACGAGTTTCTTTTTGAGTTAAATGTGTTTCTTGAATGCAGCATATTGTTGGATCTTGCTTCTTGATTCATTCTACAAATGTTTCTTTTGACAAATTCAGGTCATATACATTGACAATTATATCTCATATATATTGGCATATCTTTGTCATTTTATTTTGCTAGTATTTGTTCCTGCCTTTTCTCATCTGTGTGGTTTCTTGCCTGCCTAGTGGTTTCACTTTGATGTTGTTCTTGGAATTGTGGTTATATAGCTTGAATATCTTACAGTACTCTTTCCAGGATTGGTTTGATGCTCTTGAAATTATTAAGTTTTTATTTGCCATGGAAGTATTTTATTTCTCCATTAATTTTTTAAAGATAGTCTTGCAGGATACATTAGTCTAGGTTGGAAGTTGTTTGCTTTTTGAGGTTGAAATACTTCACAGCAAGCTGTTCACTTGATGATTTGTGCTGGGAATTTGCCCATGATTCTAATGGACTTTATAGGTGATTTTTTCTTTTTCTCTAGCAGTTTTTAATATTCTATTTTCATGCTGAATTTCTGAAATCTTGATAACTATATTTCTGGGTGTAGATTCATTTTCTTATGGCTGTTTGGAGTTCCATATGCCTCATTCATCCATATATCAGATTCTGTTTCCATGCTTATGAAATTTCCATTACTTCTACAAATAGTTTTTTTAATGACATTCATGTTGACTTCTGCTTTTTCATTTATACCTATCAATCTTATATTGTTTTTCTTTGCATTATCTTCAAGCTGTTGAACTGTTATTTAATGGACATTTTGCTATTTTTAAGAGATCTTTCCTTTCATGATTGCTCACTGCAATCCTCTCTTCAAGATCTACACATCTATGTTCAGTTTTATTCAAGTGGTTTTGCCAGGTTTTGATGTAAGAATCAATTTTCTGCATATCTCTTTGAGTCTGTTTCATGCCTTCCATTTCTTTCCTATATTGTTCAAAGTTTCCATTATTTCACTTTGTTCCTCTATTTTTTAATCTATATCTTCTCCAGCTATGCTGAGCAATTCCCTCATTAAAGTTGTCATTTCTTTTCTTACCTGAAAGATTATTTCTTATCTGATTTCTTCTATAGCTTCATTGACTGGATTGTTTCCCTTGCTATCTTTTCAGAAATTTCAGCTGTACATCTTCCAATTTATTCTAGGTCAATGTCTGTTTTCCTAGGTGGGGTGGAGGTATGATACTGCATTTTGCTTTTGCATCTTGTCATTGTCTATTTTTTTAAAAAAATCTTTCCTTTCTGGGATGATATGTTTGAGTTTTTATAATAGGTAGCTTTATCCCTAGTATAAAGGAATCTCTAGTAAAAGTCTGCTCTTTAGGTCTGTCTTCTGTATGTAGAAGGTTCTTATTTTTTGTCTGTCCCAGCATTCTGGTAATTAACTGATTAATTGACAGTAAGATATTGGACTCTGGCTCAGTCCCCAATCTTTTGGTGTTGCACTGTGGTGAGGGTTTTTACCCCAGGGAGTCCCAGTATTGTTACAGAAGTGAGAATAATGAATTACAACAGATATCACATCCTAGCTAAAGTAGGACAACTAGCAATTACAATAGCATCAAGCACAATTGAGAAACTGAGAAACTTTGCTAACTAATGATTTTGTATTTTTGACCATAGGAGCAAAATCTGTAGTTACATAACAGAACGATTGTAAGTGAGGAGTTCGTATATAAAGTGTTTCCTCTTGGTAGAGTGGTTTTACCATTCAGGGGAAAAACTTAGGGATGATAGTGCATAAAAGAAAGGTAACTATAAATAAGGTAGAAGCAAAGCTGGAGGACAAAGAATGACCATTATAGGCTTGGAAAACTAACACATGGAATAAAAAAAAAGAATGAGAGAATACTTGGATTATCTGAACTTGGTCTTTGAGTTTGTGGGTGGGATTAGTTTTACATGGCTGGAATTCTCTTCAGTTATTCAGAAAAGAGAGAAAAAGAAGTCAAAAGAAAGATAGAAGAAGAAAGAACAAAGAAGGAAAACAAGGAGAGGAGACTAATAAAGAAAATGAAAAAATTGAGTAAACAGAAAAGAAAGTAAGAAAAAAATAAATCAATATAAAATAAAACAAAATAAATTTTAAAAAAAGAAAAAAGCAAAAATAAGTGAAATAAATGAGGGCCACCTCACCCATCTGGTCTTATTCAGTGTGTATTCAGCTGTTGTTTTTGTTTTGGTACCAAGAATCAAACTCATGACCTCATGCTTACCAATCAGGCACTTATGCAGTGTATCTTTGTCCCAAGCACAACATTGCTTTGCCTAAATTACCAACCATTTGTATTTCAGTCTTTTCAATCTTGCTAGTCTCACCTGTCCATCTTGCATGCCTTAGTCAGGTCCTGTGTGGCTGGTGTTCAATAGCTCACTGGATTCCATGGTGTAGGGGTGGGGCTAGTCACTTGAATTGATCCTATGGGACCAGATGGCGAGTCTTGGATTCTTCCCAAGCTGACCACCATTGATGTGAACCAACAATTGCCTCCAATTGTTACTGTTGCTTCAAGCTTTTTTAGGCTGCTAGTTTCATCTGTCTATTCAAAGCATCCTAACCAGGGACCTGTTGTGTCACTAAGGATCTTTCAGGCCTGCCCAGGCTCTCTAGATGGATGGTGGTGTCACTTGTGTTCTCACATGTTGTCTGGACTCCTCTGAATCAGTGTGATGAATAATTTTATTAAAATGATAGTCTTTGTCTTTTTGAGGCAAGGTTTTGCTATACAGTTCAGGCTGACCCTGAGCTCACTTTGTAGCCCAGGCTAGTCTCAAACTTGAAATATCCTCTTCCCTGAGCTTCCCAAGTACTGGGATTATTGATGTGCACCACCACACCCAGCTTTTTAAATGATTTTTATAAACTGAATGAAACAAGCACATTGAAAATATAATTATTAGTTTTACTTGAGGATTCAGAGATGGTTCAACCTATGTGAATCATAAATATGATAGGTCATCTAAATAGATTCAAAAATAAATATTATATTGCTCTCTCAATAGATACAGAAAGAGTTGATAAAGTTTTACTTTTTTTGTAAAAAGTCCTGAAGAAATTAATTTAAAAAGGGTCATATCACTGCATTATAAAAACTGTACATAAAAAATCAATAGCTAATAAAAGTACCATCACACACCCTGGATATCAATTGTTGTGTTCCTAGTCATAATCATTGTGACTTAATTAAAATGATTGTCATAATTATGCTGATCTGCATTTCCTCAGTGGCTATATATGATGAACATTTTTCCTATGCTTATTAGATATTTGTGCCTTTTTTGAGAAGTTCACTCAGTTCATTTTCATGCTTTAGTTCGGGATTTAGATTTGGGTGATGAATATTTTATCCCCTTGTACATGCTAATATAAGTCCTTCATCAGAACAGTAGCTGGAATTAATTTTTTAACAATATACTTCATCTTTTACTCAGTTTATTATTTTATTCTTTGTTCAGTAGATTTTACATGATATAATCAATTTTCTCAACATTATTTATTGTTATGGAATTCTAATGAAGCCTGCACTTATGGTTTCAAGCATACTTACATATTCTTCCAGTAGTTTCAATTTGTGTTTTTAGATCTAGAATTTTACATAAATTTATTTTGAATTTTTAAATCATTTTTGATACCATGTATTTTGCATACAAATTGATCACTGTTATTTGACTATGGCTTCTCTTCCCTTTCTTATCTATAAAAGCTTTGCTTTCATTTTTCTTCTATTCTCTTTATTCCACTTTTCCCTTCCTTCTCACCCTCCTCCTTCCATCATTTTTCCCTTCCTATTTGAAAATATTTCTCCTGTTTCCTAATATTTACCCTTCATTATGCTCCTTATTTGCTTTCGAATTTTTCACATAAGAGAAACTGTAATAATTTAAATTTGTGTTTCTGCTTTATTTCATGTAATCACATGGTCTCAAATTGCATCAATTTTCCTCAAATGATTCGTTTATCCTTGTTTAGCACAGAGTACATCACTGTATACAAATACATTTTCTTTACCTCTTCATTCTTTCATGGGCATATAAGCTATTTCAAAGATCTAGTTATTTATTATAAACTGAACTCCTATAAACATAAGTATACCAATATCATTGTGGTATCATTCTTTTAAGTCTTTCAGCAAGACAAAGATAGGAGATACCTCGATCAGATGGAACCCCTAACTTTAGTGTTTTGAGTAATCTCTACACTGATTTCTTTAGTGATTGTACCAGCTTACAATCACATCAGCAATGCAGTATTCATTTTTACCCTTAACCACACCAGTATTTGTTACTGGTTGATTTTGTAATGATAAACATTATTTTGTGGTGTTGAACACAAATAGGTAGCTACATAGACAGATAGAGACAGACATTCTGTCTGTATTTCTTCTGAGACATGTCCATTCATTTCACTGCTCATTTTTGCATTCTATCTTTAAATTATGTGTGTCTGATTTTTAAATTTTGAAATAAATTCTGAATGTTAGCCTTTGTTTGGTAATTTTCCCCCTTTCTGTGAGTTGGTCTTGAATATGTTGTTGGTTTTCTTTGCTACAAAAATCATTTTTTAATTGATGTGATTCCAGTTCTTGACTCTTTGTATTATTTATTCTGTAATCAGGATTTTGTTCATAAAGCCTTTGTCCACAACTGTATTTTCAAGAGTTATACCCATTCTAACATTCAGGAAATTAAATATTTCCATTCTTATTCTTAGAAATTTTATGTATTTTGATTTTAGTTTAGTTCATGTCATGGGTCTACATTCAGTTTTCTGCAAGTGATAACACAGCTTTCCCACACCATTTATTCAGTGAAGGTGTTTCCTTCCTTTGTCAAAGATTAGGTTGCTAAGTCCATTTGGAGTTGATTCTGTGTCTTTTATTCTGTTCCACCTATCCTTGGGTCTGCTTTTTCCTTTAGTGGTAAACTTTTGATCATGGTATCTTTTAGGTATAATTTCAAATTAGGGATTGTGATGCCCCTGCCTTGGCCTTGATAAACAGAATTGCTCTTGCTATTATCTATCTGTCTGTCTATCTATCTATCTATCTATTATCTATTATCTATTTTTCTATCTATCTATCTATCTATCTATCTATCTATCTATCTATCTTTGTCTGAGATAGAGTCTCACTATGCAGTTCAGGCTGGCCTTAAGCTCACTTTGTAGCCCAGGCTGGTCTTAAACTCACAGCAATCCTCCTGTGTCAGCCTCCAGAGTGCTGAGATCACAGGGGTGCGCCACCATGCCTGACTGTCTTAGTATTCTTGGTCTCTTCTGATTTCCTATGAATCCCAGGCTCCTTTTTCCTAGTTATTATTTGTTTTTATTTATAAAACAAAAGAATAAAAAAGATGATACAGAATTTCAAAACAATAGGTGATTAGGACTGGTTAATATATTGCATATTGTTATCTTTAAAGTAGTTGTTCAGATTATAAGATATAAAAAATGATCAAACAGTCTAACAGTGAACTCAGAGATTAGTAGTATAGTTATCTACTTTGTATATATACACATATATACATACAATCTTTCACCTTTCTTTTCTCCTTTCCCCATCCCAGTTGTTCTCTCCTTTTGAGTACTTTATTTCCCTTTCCCTTTCCCAATACCCATTGTATATTTTAGATCTTATTTACTCTTTCAGTTTTTACATTAGGGAAGCAATACTATATATATATATATATCTGATTTATTTCACTTATGAGTATGGTCTCAAGTTCTGTCCATTTACCTATAAAGCCTCAAGTTCATCCTTCTTTATAGCTGAGTAATACTCCATTGTATAAAAATACCACATCTTTTAAAAATTGCATCATTTTTATTCCAAGATTTAGTTATTACAAATTGTGCTACTGTAAACATGGATGTACATATATCTCTGATAGAAATATTATTGGTATTTCAGTTGGTATTTCATTGAATCTGTGTCACAATTTTGCAGTATAGGCGTTTTCACTATATTGTTGCTCCCTGCAGAAAGAGGTGGTGTCTCTTCAATTTTTTTAGTCTATTTGACTTCCTTTTTTAGGAAGAAGACAAATATTTCACTTCTGTTGTTTAGATTCATTGCAAAGTATTTCATTATTTGATGCTATTGTGAAAAGAGTGGTTTCTTTCATTTCTTTCCTAGTGAGTTTGTCATTCAGGTACCAGAACACTATCAGTTTTTGAAGATTGTCTCTCTCATTCTGCAACCAAATTTAGCAATTAATTCTAGAAGGAATTTGGTGGAGTTGTAGAGTTTTTATGGAGAGTATCATGTTATAAGCAATTATAATTAATATTCTTCCTTTACTTTCCATGTTGTTTTTATTTCTTTCTGTTATCTAATTGCTCTACCTAGTATTTCTAGATCTTTATTGAACAGGAGTGGTGATAGTAGATATTCGTGTCTTGTTCCTGATTTTAGAATGAAAGTTTTCTGTTTTGAGCACTTCAGTATGATTCTGGATATTGAACTTTTGTAGACTGCTTTCGTTAGCCTACGATAAAGACCTTTGACTCCAATATTTTATATGGTTTGTACCATGAACAGGTGTTGGATTTTGTCAAATGATTTTTCAGAATCTAATGTGATAATCGTGTTTTCTCCCTTGTGTCTGTTAATGTAGCATGCTACCTTTACAGATTTGCGCGTTGTACTATCCTTGAACCCTAGTATTAATCCTACGTGGTTCAACAATGTTTTGCATGATTCATTGCATTCTTTTTGCAGGAAATTATTGAGGATATTTTTGTCTTTGTTCACTAAGAACAAAGGCTTGTAGTTCTCTTTTTCTTTGGATTCTTCTCATGTTTTGATAGGATGGTAATGCTTACTTCCAGGGATGACTTTGTGATTCCATTTAAATTTCACAAAATATTTTCAAAGTAATGCCACTGGGTGATCTCTAAAGTTCTTGTAGAATTCATTACTGAATCTTTCAGGGGTTGCACTTTTCTTTGGCAGTCTTTTTTAAACTACTTCTTCAATTTCATTGACTGATATAGGGCTATGTAGAATTTGTGTATCTTCTTGATTTGTCTTTGGTAATTCATAGGTACATAGGAATTTTCTGTTTCTTCTGAACTTTCTATCAGATTGGAGTACAGGCTGTCAGAGTAGATACTGATGATATTCTAGATTTATGCAAGATCCATTGTGATTTCACCTGTTTCATGCTCAACTGCATGGATTTTGGTCTTTTATTTCCTTGTTTTGAAAACATGACTAAAGATCTATTTTATTGAATCTTTTAGAGAACTAGTTATTCCATTCTTTGATTCTCTGTATTCTTTCCTTAGTCTTGGGTGCATTACTTTCAGCTCTAAATCTTTATAATTTTCTTCCTTGTGTGATATGTAGATTTAACTTTTCATTTTCTAGAACCTTGAGCTATAACATTAGGTTATTTCTTTGAGCTCAGTCTTCATTTTTTCCCCTAGTGTAGGGATTCATTGTTATAAATTTCTTTCTTTTTTTAAGAGAAAAAAGAAAAGAAAGACAAAAGGCAAAACAGACAAACAAATGACAACAGCAAATTAAAAACAGTAACCTTGTAAGTTTACAAAACAAGGTGATAGAAACTTGACAATGGTTGCAATATTGTGTATTGTTACCCTCAATAGGGTTGCTTGCATTAACAGATATACACATGTAAAATTGATCTAATCATATGAGTATTAACTGTTCTTTCTCAGTAACACATTCAGCTGTATAGTCATTTTAGCTATCTTACATATACATATATAAAGATTTAGGTTTTTTCCTTTTCCCTCTGCTTTCCTCCTTTTTCCTTTCCCAATTACTTCTGCACTTTAAGCAGTTTCTTACCCTTATACAGTATTTATTATAGATTTTGGATCATATATGCTGTTTCATTTTTTACACTAGGGAGACAATACAGTATTTACACATGTGGGTTTGATTTATCTCACTTATCAGTATGGTATCATGTCCATTTACTTATAAAAGTCTCAATGCAATCTTTCTTGATAGCTGAGTAGTACTCCATTGCATAAAAATACCACATATTTTTACCATTCCTTGATTGATGGGCACTGGGGTTGTTTCCAAGATTTGGCTATTACAAATTGTGTTGCTATAAACATGGGTGCACAAATATCACTGTGCTATGATGTCTTTAATTCTTCTGAGAAAATACCAGAAGTGGGATAGCTGGGTTGAAAGGGATCTCCTTTCTTGAGGAATCTCTGCACTGATTTTCACAGTGGCTGCACCAGTCTACACTCCCACCAACAGTGGAAAAGTGCTCTATTTTCCCCACAGCTCCTACAGCATGTTACTCGGTGAATTTTTTCATCTTGGCCATTCTTTCTGGAATGAGATGGAATCTCAATGTTATTTTAATTTGCATTTCCCAAATGATCATTGATGTTGAACACTTTTTCATATATTTATTTGCCATTTGTGTTTCTTTCTCTGAGAAGTGTGTATTCATCTCAGATGCCCATTTTTGGATTGGTTCCTTGAATTTTAGGCGTCTGATTTTTAAAAAATTCTTTATATGTTTTATATAGAAGACCTTTGTCTGAGGGAAAATTGGCAAGGATATTTTCCCAATTCATGGGTTTTCTTTTCACTCTGTTGGAGATTTCTTTTGATATATAATACTTTTTAATAAAATGAATCCCAGTTGTTGATTCTGTGAAGTATTTCCTGTGCAGTTTGATTTTTGTTCATAAACTTTCTGCCTACTCCTATGTCATCATGATATTTCCCTACATCATCTTTCAGAAAATTTAGTGTCTCTGATTTAGTATTCAGATCTTTTATGCATTTTTACTTTATTTTAGGGCATGGTGATAGACAAGGATCTAGTTTTAATTTACAATATATAGAAAGCCAGTTTTCCCAGCACCATTTGTTAAAGAGGCTAACTTTCTCCCAACGTACATGTTTGGTTCCTTTGTCAAAGATGAGGTGGCTGAAGATGGCCGCCCAGATGACACCGTGACAGGGAAGCTCCCTGAATATACCATCAAAATGCTGGAATATAAACTAATATAATAACAGAGAGAAGGAAAAAAGAGGGAGATGGGTCCTCTAGACCCAAGAAGAATCTAAAACAAGAACTGTAGCCCATGAAAAGAGTAAAATAATGAAATAAAGGCAGAGACCAGAAGCACCTCTGTCTGAAGTGGAATCCAATCAGTGCTGCAACTCGAGCTGAGAAGGTACGATCCTGGTGCTCTTGATGCGTGGGGGAGCTGCCGGTGGATTTGCTGTGGTGTGGCACGACGGCAGAGATGACGGTCGACCGTGGAGCGAGGTGGTCACGAGCGGGCGAGTGAGTGAACCCAGCGGCCCCCACCCCCCCACCCCCGAGGGAGAGTGAGGGACAGCCATCTTGAGTCCGGAACTGCACCTAATTAG
>RJWM01031040.1:0-22850 GCA_004363535.1 Dasyprocta punctata
CTGGCTACTATCAAGATGGGGATTTTATTATCGGAGGACTCTTTTCACTAAAGGTGATCAGTGAAGACATGAGAAGCAAATTTGGATTCCAAGATACATTTTACATGCCACCTGTTGTACATGCGTAAGTGTGTGATTTCCCTACATACCACATATGAAAATCTGTCTGTGACCACTCTTAAATGCATAAGAAGACTTATTTATACAGCTGAGAAATAGTTTTCTTTGTCAGACATTTTATTGACATCTTTTGTATTGTGTTGCTATCACTGCATTAGATATCTTTTTATGTTACTTTAAATTTCATTCTTGTCATCTCTTTTGTGTATTTTCTTAGGTAATCTAACAAAATAATATTTTTACTGAAATGTATCCTGATGTCCAAGACAAGAATACATAAAATTCTAAACTTCTAGTTTTGCCATTTTCCATTTACTTCATTCCCTGAACTTAGTGTCTCAGACACAAGCTGCACTGAACATCAAAATGCTCAAATTGTAAATTTGACTGTGAAGTTGATTGTAAGTCTGAATTTGCAGCAATCATATTTCTCAACATCTTTGATGTAAGATGTTCACTTTATTTCTTAAGTAATTGTGGGCACTTTTTGCATGACTATTATCATTTTTGGAAGTCAAAATTTAGAAAACTGTCTTTTCACCATTGTATTTTAGGGAACTTACTAAGCATTATCAGCAGTTGCTGGCCCTGATTTTTGCTGTGGAAGAGATCAATAAGAACTTGAATTTGCTCTTCAATATGTCTCTGGGATTCTACCTCTTCAATGTTGACTACATTGAAATGAAGGCCTTGGAGAGTTCTTTGTCTTTGCTTTCAGGAGAGAGTCCTCCGGTTCCTAATTACAACTGTAGGCCTGAGAAGAGGGACAAGCTGGTGGCTGTGATCGGAGGCATTTCAACAGGGATATCAACTCAGATTTCCCGAGTATTAAGTCTCTACAGTGTCCCACAGGTAGACAGGAAATTCTGGAGTTTGAGATTAAACTTAAAAATAAAGTAATGAATGCCTAGCAGAATCCAATTCATGTTTATAGAAGAGTGTGACATCTTTATGTATGGCTTACTTTTTTCCTCTAACGTAATTTATTTTTAACATGAAATTGTTTCTGAAATAATATCTCCTTTGAAAACATTTGGAGAAAAATTATATAGCCAAAATAATGATAATATATAATCTCAATACCATATGAAATTTTTTTTACTATTTGTTGAAGTTAGCATTCAGTCTGGTGTTTTCCTACACAATGATAAGGCATGATGAATATATTAGAATACAGACATTCTATTCACATATTTTTTTTCTCTTTTTAACCTGCAAATATAACAAATATTTTTCATTAATTAATTTATTTTCTTTAACATCATTTAAAATTGCACCATGACATTTCTTTCTACAAATATTATTTCAGTGATTCATTATGTTCAGATGTTTGTTTTCAATATTTTTCTAATATAAAAAGTGTTTCTATTCATGATCTTGTTTAGAAAAACATTATTGATCCATGGCAATTTCTTTTAAATATTTTTCTAGTGTTGGCATATTTGAATCAAATGTGTTCATGTTTTAAGGTTTATAATAAAGTAAACATTATTATTTAGAAATGTAATTGGCTCTACCAACAACTGAGAATCTTCATTTACTCCCCATTTATTATGAGTGAACTTAATGGTAAAATTTTTGTTAATTATATTAAGTCTAATGTTCCATTTTTTCCTGTTTTGAATGTTGTTTTCTTTTATTCATGTGTTAATTTTATTTGTCATTTATTTTTGTATTTCTAATCTTATTCTTTGCTTATATCATGGTGAGAAATACTTTTATTCCTTTACTTCTGATTGAAAACAATTCTTCCTTTTGATCAATCCTTATAAACAAATGCTAATGTTCAAATAATATTGAAGAAATAAACCTTTTTATCATATGGGTCTCAAACATCTATAGCTTAAAATTGCTAAAGTAAAAGTTAGAAGGAGGTGACCAAGGGGAGTAATAGAGATACAGGAGGACAACAGAGGGTAGGGGAGTGTGGAAGGGTCTAAGCCAGGCACATGCAGGTATGAAAATTTTAGAGTGAAACCCTTTAATATATGATTCATATGCATTAATAATTTTAGTAAAATTATCAAATATCCAAAAAATTTGGTCACTAATTTTTAGAAACTATTAAGGAAATACAAAGATAAATTAAATTGATGAATATCACATACACATTATCGAGTGCTGACAAATACAAATAAACACAATTTTATTGTCTTGTTTCAAATGCTAAAAATCAACTTAAATATTGAGTTTTTCTTTATGTCTTTGACTTCTTAAAACTATATGTTCTTTATTTTAAGTCTTTATGATTTTTCTTCTTTCTCTCTCTCTAAATATTTAAACCATCCATTTATTCATCCAGTTAAATGAAAAACAGTTGTTAAGCCTCTACAGAGATTATCATGTTGAAATTTTTCAATACGAGCTGCTCATAAAAATTCAAGTTTAATGGTTAGCACTTGTATATGGGTTAAACTCAAGATGTGAGAAATACATTTAGGAGAATGTTTAGAGAATGTGTGCTTGTTAAAAAAAAAGGGACAATTGGGTATTATTTTTTCCACTCTGTGTATTGTCCTTTCACTCTGTTGATGATTTATTTTGTTGTGCAAAAGCTTTTTAATAACGTGAGATCCTATTTACTGATTCTTTGAGTATTTCCCCTTGATTTGGATTTTGTTCATGAAGTCTCTGCCAATACCAATGTCTTCAAGATTTCTACCCACTTTCTTGTCCAAGAGATTTAGTGTTTCTGTTCTAATATTTAGATCTTCGATCCATTCTGACTTTAGTTTAATGCATGGCTATAAGAATGGGTGTAATTTTAGCATTTAGTATGTGGAAAGCCAGTTTTTCTATCACCATTTATAAAGAGTCTATTTTTCTTCCAGTGAAGATGTTTGGCTCCTTTCTCAAAGATACGGTTGTTGAGTGTTTGGAGTTGCATCTGCATCTTCTAGTCTGTGCCACTAACCCTCATGTCTGTGTTTTTGCCAGCATCATGCTGATTTTATCATGGTAGGTTTTTGACATAATTCTAGGTCAGGAATTATGCTGTCCCCTGACTTTCCTTTGTTACCTAGAATTGCTTTGGCTATTCTAGGTTTCTTCTGGTCCTAATGAATATTAGGAAAGTTTTCTCTAGTTATGTGAGGTATGCCAGTGATGTTTTGATTGGGATTGCATTTCTATATAAGAGACTGGAGGTAGGGCCATTTTCACTATGTTGGTCCTTCCTATCAGAGCACAAGGTATATCTTTCCATTTTTAATATCCTCTTTGTTCTTCTATTTCAGAGTACTATAATTTTCAATATATACATGGTTTACCTCCTTTGTTACATTGATTCCTAATATTTATTTTTTGGATGCTATTGTGAAGGGTATGGTTTCCCTAATTTGTCTCTTCATGAGTTTGTTTGTGTACAGGAATGCTACTGGTTTTTGAGTGTTGTCATATTATCCAGGTACACTACTGAATTTGGTTATTAAATCTACAAGTCTTCTGACGGAGTTTTTGTGTTCTTTTATGTAGAGTATCATCTCAACTGCAAATGTTGATAATTTAAATTCTTCCTTTACTATCCATATTCCTTTTATTTAATTCTCTTGTCTAACTGCTCTGAATATTTCCATAATGATATTGAATAGGAGTGGTGATAGTTGACATCCTTATCTTTTTCCTGATTTTAGTGTGATTCAGGTGTGTAGAAACATCACTGCATTCATACGATGAATCTTACTTTGTCATGGTGTATAATTTCTTGATTATTTGGTGTATCTCAGATGCAGGACTTAAATTTAGAACACATAAGGAATTGAGTAAAATCAGGCACCCCCAGATTCAACAACTGAATCCAAATTTGAACATCTCAGAAGAACATGCACTTCTCATATGAAGAAATACAAATGGCAAATAACTATATGAAAAAATGTTCGAAATCATTGGTCATTCAAGAAATGCAAATATAAGCAACACTGAGATTTCATCTCACTCCAGAAACAATGCCTAGTTTCAAGGAATCAACCAATAACAAATGCTGGTGGGAATGAGGGGAAAAAGAAACTCCTGCACTGTAGACTGGTGGAACCACAATGGAAATCAGTGTGGAGATTCCATAAAAACCTAGGATTAGAGGTTCCATTTAACCCAGCTACTCCCCTTCTGGGTATCTTTCCAGAAGAATTAAAAGCTTCATACCACAGAGATATATGTGCACCCATATTTATAGCAGCACAATTTGTAATAACTAAATCTTGGAAACAAACCTTATGCCCATCAACAAATTGATGGATAAAATCATGTGTTTCATTTTATATAATGGAGTAGCATTCAGTTATAAAGAAAGATAAGCTTGAGACTTTGATAGGTAAATGGATGCAGTCTGAGACCCTACTGATATGCGAAATAAATGAGACTCACATGTGCAAACACTGTATTGTCTCACTAGTATGAGAAGCTAAAATAGTAAGTGAGATTCAAAATGAACAATAAATATTGTGAATTTAGAAGAAGCTGAGTTCAAAAGAAAAGAAACTGATTAGGGAAACGGGACAGGTACAAAGTGAAATGGAAATATAAATACATAAACAAAAATAGTTAAGACAGTTATGCAATTAGTTTCTCTTTTCATTGAAAGGCAAGTTTTGTGCTAGTATTCTTTGGACAATATTTCATGCCTGTATCTTGCAACCTGACTAACTACTGTGAAGATAATAATGTGCGATGTATTAATTATTGTAATTTGTAACTCTATTTTTATTTTTATATTTTTACTTCTTCTCTTTAAAAGAAAAAAATTAAAACTAAAGAGAAACAACTTAATGCTAAAGTTTTCTGATATTAAGAACTTGTGGAGACACAGGAAGAGTTGGTAAAGAAAGCTGATACTGTGTGTTATAATCTGGAAGTATAGTACTTCAGGAAGTGTGCTCCTGAAAACTGACTATGGAAGAATTCAAAAAGAAAAAAAAAAAGAAGTATCAATGTTTCAAGTCAGATTAGTTAAAATGAATTCTAAGAATTAGTTATGTCATTTAGCCTGTTAGATATTTAGTAAAATAGTGTTTTAAAAATGGAAAAATAATGAAGATACCTGAAAGAAAGTCAAGAAATGAATGGGAGTAGCAGCATAGACAATTGAAGTCAAGAGTTTTTGGTAAGAAGGGGTGCGACATGCTGGTGACAGGAGGGTACTGCAAGGAGACTACATCAAATGAGGGATAAAATAATCAGGGCTTATTCCAAGTTGTCTCATTTTGAAATAGCTAAGTATGTATACTTAACCATCAAAGGAAAGCATAGGAATTCATAGCAAAATACAAGCTTCTTTTTTTAGTGAGTTGAAAAATGTTTCATATATTCTTGTTTCCTATAATTTGATTTATGTTTATATCTTCAAAACAAAACTTTCCTTATTTCCATGATCCAGAAAGGACAGAGCTTAGTACAGGAAGTTTTAGGTTTGTAAAAAACCTTTGCCATTTCCTTTATCATAGCTCTGCATGAAGAACACATTTTGTGGCTCTAGTTTAGATACATTTCTTAGAACAATAAAGAAAGGAGAATATGTAATATAAGAAGTGAAAATTAAGTGTTTGATAATATATTAAAAATTAGTATTTCTTAGTCATTTACTCAATCTTTTATTACATTGTGCATAACAGACAGAATAAATTAAATCAGAAGTGACTGAGTATCTTCAAGTAGTGTAAGCAATAACTGTTTTTTGTTTAGATCAGCTATGGTCCGTTTGACCGCAGTCTCCGAGACAGTGTCCAGCTCCAGTCTATTTATCAGTTTCCTACAAACACTGCAGCTCTGTATCAGGGTCTCATTCAACTAATGCTGCATTTTGGTTGGGTCTGGATTGGCCTTGTGGTTCCAGATGACATCAGGGGAGAAACGTTTCTCCGGGACATGACACAGGAGATGAACAACAATGGACTGTGTATTGCATTTGCAGAAAGGGTTCCAGAGTTTCCTGCTAAGGATACACTTAACAGGCAACTGTTTTTTGAAAGATTCTCAACTACAAATGTGAGTGTTGCATTTGGTGACACATACTCTCTTCTAAGATTTGTATATAACATCTATTGCTATACTCCATTTGGTAATATCTTGGTCACAACTTCTGATTGGGATATAACTACATTGCCCTTTGAACAAAGTCAAAGTTACACTTACTTTGGTGGAGGATTATCTTTTTCTTTCCACACAGAAGAGATTCCTGGTTTTAAAGAATTTCTTAGAACTGTTCAACCTGCAAAATATCCTGATGATATCTTTATCCAGGATGTGTGGTCTACGTTATTTGAATGTCCATATTTGGATCAAGATGGAATCAAGACACTGAGTCGATGTGAACAAAATGGTACCCTGGAAAGTCGGCCTCTGCATGTTTGGGATATGAATGCTTCACCCCAAAGTGGTAATGTTTATGCTGCTGTGTACGTCATTGCCCAGGCTCTTCACAAAGAACTCTCACTCAGAGTGGAAGAAGAATCACTTGACAAAGGTGCCTATGTGACTCCTCATCCATGGCAGGTAACCAAAGCTCATTATTCTACATACCTAGGGCAATAGACCCTGCATTGTCCTTCCTGTTTCTTGACTCATTGTTTTCATTTTTTAAATGAATTCTCCATATATTAGAAAGAAAACAGACTAAATTGTCTAGCATGGGTAATTAATGTTACTAGCTTTGCTTCTGACCTTTATATTAAGTCCATTTTTCTCTCCCTCTAATGTCTTTTCCTAAGGTGTTCAAATGTTCTTCCATTTTGGTCTTCAAGATAATTTGATACTGTATTTTCTAAAGAGTTAGAAAAGGCTTGTTCTCAAATTACTTCTGAATTGTTTTAAGTTCCTCCTTATACTGTGGCAATTAAAAGATGTGTAAATATTGCATTTTATGGAAGATCATTTAAGGTTGGTTCCTTTGTTATACA
Organism: Dasyprocta punctata; assembly: GCA_004363535.1. Taxonomy (NCBI): domain Eukaryota; kingdom Metazoa; phylum Chordata; class Mammalia; order Rodentia; family Dasyproctidae; genus Dasyprocta; species Dasyprocta punctata. The sequence continues at coordinate 7,011 of RJWM01031040.1, forward strand.
CATTCTTAATAACTTCAATGTCCCATGTCTTACACTTTATAGCTTTAAAAATTTAGTGGTGCATGCCAAAATATTCTGTTTCATATTACTGATCACATGAGCAGTACATTCTATTTATCCTAATAGCAACAGTTCAAGGGTGTTGATTTTCCTAGTGACATCCAAATTAAGTTTGTCCTGTGTTCTCTGAGAGATAACTCAGACCTATGCCCAAATAGGCAAGCATGGGTAGGTAGTCACTTTTTAAAAATGAGTAATCTACTTTATACTTGAAATACTATCCTCTATCAGTGCATGAAAATGGAGTGTATGGATATAATTCATTCTCACTTATTTGGTTGTTTGGCACTTCGCTGCAATTGTAGATGACTATTTAACCAGTCATTCATGTATTTATCAAATACTTAGAACACTTTCTACTGTGTTCATTTTTTATTTGGATCTTTTGCATAATTTTATATTTTTGGCTACCTTTTCACATGTAAAAGTTTGAATAGTGTTTCAATGTATTCTTTCAGTTATTTTCTTTGAGAGAGACATCTCTGTGAGCAGACTTCTCATTTTCTCTTATAGCTAAGAAAAAATTTTACTTTCAAAATAATCTAACTTATTTTTCTACTTTATTCTTTCCGTGTTGTGAGAAGTTTATTTATTTCACAAGGAGGGTCTTTCTGTAGCTCTTTAGCATTCTTCTAAATATTTTATTGATTTCTATTTCAAATTTAGACAACAACGCATTTGAAACTGATTTTCGTGTGTGTTGTAAAATAAAGTGAACCCATAGTGGGAACAAAATGATTATTCTCCAGGGTGGAAAATCACTTAGCCTAAGAAAATTCATGGAACAAAATGAACTTTTTTATCTAATCCTTTGTATTATCACTTTTAAATTAGCTATTTCTGTATATACTTCTTGATTCTTCATTTTGTTCCACTGCTCAGTTCCCTATTTTTGCAGTTTTAAACAATGAGTTACTAGAATTGTATAAGTTTATGCATTTTCTTTTCAATTTAATCTCCATGTTGGTAATATTAATTTGTTTTTTATATTTATAGCTAATTTAAATTGACTATTTCTAATTCTTTGTTAATATTTTCAATGTAATTTATAATTTTAAAGAAATGTAATAGAGATTTAAAATTATTTTTGCACTTCAAAATTATTCTGTGGATGCATGCTGCTTTACTATGTGCATAATCAGATAACCTGAAATGATAACATTTTATTTCTAGACTTCTGGTTTAATAGTATTTCTTTTTTTACCTTGTTAGACAAGTGAGGCCCTCTTCTAAGAGTTGAATAGGAGTGGCCATAGCTGGAACATATACTTGTCTGCAGCCTTAATAGGAAAATTCAGAAGTTTATCATTTTGATAATTTTTGCTTCAGTAGGCAATTTATTAATTGTTAATATTATTTACTAAGTGATGAAAGCTATTTTATGCTAAATTTTCAAAGAATTTAAAATTTAATATTTTCCAAATTTGATCACTACTTTCTAAATCTAGTATGATGGCCATGCCATTTTAATATTATTTTATCTATGAAGAAAATAAGTTGCTTTAACTTCAAAATGTTAAAGTATGCTTGATTATAATGTATTAAGTTTGTTTTGTTAGATTTCATTTACTTTTACATCATTGAGAAAGATTAGTTTATATTTTTTACTTCTTTCCAGCTTCACTGACATATGCTTGACAAAATTTTACATATTCTAGGTAAACAGCATACTTTTATACAGCATACCCCTGTGAAGTGGCTCAGAGCTCATGACCTTAGTCTTTCTCACATTTTCCTTGCAATCTAATTCATAGTTGTTCACTGAAATGCTAGCAATTTTCTGGAAACCACAAATATCCTGTGCAATTTTTTTTAATTGAAGAGAAAAAAGACACAGAAAAGAAGGACAAAAAGCAAAAGAGACAAACAAACAACAACAGCAAATCCAAAACAGTAACATTTACAAAACAAGATCATAGGAACTTGACAATGGTTGCAATATTGCATACTGTTACCTTCAACACGGTTGTTTACATTAACAGATATAGACAATAGACATGTAAAATTGATCTAATCATATGAGTATTAACTGTTCTTTCTCAATAACTAATACATTCAGCAGTATAGTCATTTTAGGTATCTTACATATACATATATACAGATTTATGTCTTTTTCTTTTTCCCTTCCTTCTTTCCTCCTTTTACCTTCCCAATTACTTTTGCTCTTTGAGCTGTTTCTTACCCTTACACAGTACTTATTGTAGATTTTGGATCGTATATACTGTTTCAGTTTCTTACACTAGGGAGACAATACAGTATTCACACATGTGAGTTTGATTTATTTCAGTTATGAATATGGTCTTAAGTCAGGTCCATTTACTTATAAAAGTCTCAATGCAATCTTTCTTGATAGCTGAGTAGTATTCCATTGTGTAAAAACACCACATATTTTTTATCCATTCTTTGATTGATGGGCACTTGGGTTGTTTACAAGATTTGGCTATTACAAATTGGGTTGCTACAAACATGGGTGCACAAATATCACTGTGGTATGATGTTTTCCGTTCTTCTGGGAAAATGCCCAGAAGCAGGACAGCTGGGTCACGTGGGATCTCCAATCCTAGCTTCTTGAGGAATCTCCACACTGACTTCCACAGTGGCTGCATCAGTCTACACTCCCACCAGCAGTGAAGAAGAGTTCCTCTTTCCCCACAGCCACTCCAGCATTTGTTGTTGCTGGATTTTTTAATCTTGACCATTCTTTCTGGAGTGAGATGGAATCTCAATGTTGTTTTAATTTGCATTTCCCGAATGACCATTGATGTTGAACATTTTTTCATATATTTATTTGCCATTTGTATTTCTTTCTCTGAGAAGTGTGTACTCATCTCAGATGCCCATTTTTGGATTGGGTCCTTGAATTTTAGGGGCCTGATTTCTTTTAATTCTTTATATGTTTTAGATAGAAATCCTTTGTCTGATGGACAATTGGCTAAGATATTTTCCCAGTTCATGGGTTTTCTTTTCACTCTGTTGGAGATTTCCTTTTACATGCAAAAGCATTTTAGTAAGAAGAGATCCCAGTTGTTGATTCTGGGAAGTGTTTCCCATGCAATTTCATTTTTGTTCATGAACTCTCTGCCTACTCCTTGTCTTCAAGATTTTTACCTACTTTGTCTTCCAGCAAATTTAATGTCTCTGTTTTAATATTTAGATCCTTGATCCATTTTGACTTTATTTTAGTGCATGTTGATAGACATGGATGTAGTTTTAGTTTATGGCATATAGAAAGCCAGTTTTTTCCAGCACCATTTATTAAAGAGGCTATCTTTCTTCCAATGTACGTGTTTGGCCCCTTTGTCAAAGATGAGGTGACTGAGTATATTAGGAGTTGTGGCTGTATCTTCTAATTTATACCATTGATCTTCAGGTCTATGTTGATTCCAGTACCATACTGATTTTATAACACTAGCTTTGTAATATAGTTTCAAGTCAGGGATTATGATGCCTCCTGCCCTACCTTTGTTGCCCAGAACTGCCTTTGCTATTCTAGGTCTCTTCTGGTTCCAGATGAATTTCAGGAATGATTTCTCTAGCTCTGTGAAGTATGCAAGTGGTATTTTGATTGGGATGCATTAAATTTGTATAATAATTTTAGGAGAATGGCCATTTCTTGATGTTTGTTCTTGCTTTCCATGAACAGGGAATATCTTTCCATTTTCTGAAATCCTTTTCGATTTCTTTTTTCAGAGTAATGCAATTTTCATTGCATAGATCTTTTACTTCCTTTGTTACACTGATTCCTAGGTATTTCACTTTTTTGGGTGCTGTAGTGAAGGGTGTGGTTTCCCTTATTTCTCTCTCAGTGAGCTTGCTGCTTGTGTACAAGAATGCTAATGATTTTGGAGTGTTGACCTTGTATCCAGCAACATTATAGAATTTGGTTATTACATCTAGTAGTCTTTCAATGGATTTTTGGGGGTCTTCTATGGAGAGTATCATATCATCTGCAAATAATGATAATTTTGCTTCTTCCTTTCCTATTCTTATTCGCTTTATTTCTTTCTCTTGTCTAATTGCTCTGGCTAGTATTTCCAGAACTATATTGAATAGGAGTGGTGATAATGGATATTCTTGTCTTGTGCCTGATTTTAGGTTGAAAGTTTTTAGTTATTGTCCACTTAATAACATGTTGGTTTACGACATATGGCTTTTATCAAGTTGAGGTAGAGACCATATATTCTGATTTTCTGTTGAGTTTTTATCATGAATGGGTGTTGGATTTTGTCAAAAGCTTTTTCTGCATCTATTGAGATGATCATGTGATTCTTGTCTTTGGCCCTGTTGATATGGTGTATTACATTTATTGATTTCCACATGTTGTATTATCCCTGCATTCCTGGGATGAATCCCACTTGATCATGGTGCATAATCCTCCTAATAACTTGCTGTATTCTGTTTGCCAGTATTTTATAGAGGATTTTTGTATCTATGCTCGTGAGGGAGATTGGCCTGTAATTTCCTTTTTTGGTTGGGTCTTTCTCTGGTTTTGGTATTAGGGTAATACTTGCTTCCAGGAATGAATTACGAAGACTTGCTTCCCTTTCAATTTCATTGAAGAGTTTAAGGAATGTTGGCATTAAGTCTTCCCTAAATTTCTTGTAGAATTCAGCAGTGAATTCATCAGGACCTGGGCTTTTCTTTGTTGGTAAGGCTCTAATTACATTTTCAATTTTATTAGCTGAAATTGGGTTACTCAGCAATTTAACATCTTGATTCAGCTTTGGTAATTCATAGGTTTCTAGGAATCAGTCCATTTCTTCTGTGTTATCGAACCTATGTGAGTAAAGGTTTTCGAAGTCGGTGTTGATGATTTTCTGTATTTCCACAGGGTCTGTAGATTTCACACTTTTCATTTCTTATTACATGAATCTGAGTTTTTTCTTTCCTCTTTTTGATAAGGTTGACCTGGGGTTTATCAATTTTATTTACTCTTTCAAAGAACCAACTCTTCAATTCATTAATTCTTTGTATTGTTTTCTTAGTTTCAATTGCATTAATTTCTGCTCTGATCTTTATAATTTCCTTCCTTTTTTGGATTTTGGACTTGGCTTGCTCTTCTTTTTCTAGAAGTTTGAGGTGCATCATCAGGTTGTTTATGTGTGTTCTTTCCATTTTTCTGATGTGGGAGTTTAGTGCTATAAATTTCCCTCTGAGGACTGCTTTCATTGTTTCCCACAGGTTCCAGTAATTTGTATTTGCATTTTCATTTGATTGTAAATACTGTTTAACTTCTTCTTTAATTTCTTCTCTGATCCATTGATTGTTTAACACAGTGCTATTTCATTTCCATATGTTTATGGGGTTGTTGTGGGGCTTCTTGTCATTCATTTCCAATTTTATTGTTCTATGGTCAGATAATATGTATGGAATTATTTCAGTTCCTTTGCATTTACTTAAGCATGTTCTGTGGAGTAGTATATGATCTATTTTAGAGAATGACCCATGTGCAGCTTCGAAGAATGTGTATTCTGATGTTGATGGGTGGAATACTTGGTACGCATCTACTAGGTCCATTTGTTCACAAGTTTGATTCAGTTCTGTTATTTCTTTGCTGATATTTTCTTTGGTTGATCTGTCTCTCTGTGACAGTGGGGTGTTAAGGTCCCCCATTATAACTGTATTATTATTTCTTTGATTTTTCATGTCTAGTAAGATTTGTCTTACATAGTTGGGTGCTCCCATATTTGGTGCATATATGTTTATGATTGTAATCATTTCCTCTTGAAGTTTTCCCCTAACAAGTATGTAGTGACCTTCATCTATTTTGATCATTCTCAGTTTGAAGTTCACAGGGTCTGCAAGCAGAATAGCCACCCCTGCTTTTTTCTGGGTTCCTGTTGCATGGAGTACTGTTTTCCATCATTTGATTTTTAGTCTGTGAGTTTCCTTATGAGTTAAATGTGTTTCTTGTATGAAGCATATTGTTGGACTTTGTTCTTAACCCACTCTGCCAGTCTGTGTGTTTTTATTGGTGAGTTGAGACCTTTTACATTAGTTGATATAGCAGATATGTACTGACTCATCTCTGTCATAATATCTTTCTGTTGTTGGTTTCCTACATTTTCTGTTTAATTGTTTGCCCCTGCTTAGCGGTTTCCTTTTGTCGTTGTTCTTAAGATTGAAGTTGTCTTTCTCTCATTCTAGAGTGTCTTTCAGTACTCTTTGTAGTGTTGGTTTGGTGGCCATAAATTTCTTCAGTTGTTCTTTGTCGTGGAAGTATCTGATTTCTCTACCAATCTTTAAAGATAGTTTTGCATGATACATCAATCTGGGTTGAAAGTTGTTTTCTTTCAGGATTTGAAATACTTCATTCCAAGCTCCTCTTGATTTGAAGGTTTATGTTGAGAAGGCTGCCATGATCCTGGTAGGCTTTCCTTCCTAGGTGATCTGTTTCTTTTCTCTGACAGCTTTTAATATTTTGTTCTTGGGCTGTATTTCTGACACCCTAATTATTATATGTCTGGGTGAAGATTTATTTTGGTTATGGTTAATTGGAGTCCTGTATGCCTCACTTATCTGTATATCAGATTTTCCCATGTTTGGAAAATTTTCTAGTAGTATTTCTGCAAATAGTCTTTACATGTCATTAGTGTTGACCCCTGCTTTTTCATTGATGCCTATTAATCTTATGTTATTTCTCTTGGCATCATCTTGCAGCTGTTGAATTGTTGTTTCCTGGTTCCTTGTCATTTTTAAGAGATCTTTTCTTTCATGATTGTAAGCTTCCATGGTGTCCTCAAGGTCTGATACTCTATCTTCAGCTTCATTCAAGTGGTTTTTGCTGACTTTCCATGGAATTTTTCATTTCCTGAATTTCCCTTGGAATCTGTTTCATGCATTCTATTTGTATCTTTTTTGTTCATTCAATGTTTCCATCATTTTCTTATGTTCTTCTATTTTTTTAACTTGATCAGCATTTCTTTCATAATGATTGTCATTACATTTTTTAGCTGAGAGATTATTTCTGATTTCAGTTTCTCTATAGCTTCATGGAGTTGCTTCTTTACTTCATTTACTTCATTTCAGAAAGTTCAGTTGTGTGACTTCCACTGTCTTCCATTTCAGTGTCTCTTGGGTTTGTTCTCAGTGGTCTGTTGAATTGAGACTGCCTCTTGGTCTTTCATTTTGTCATTTTCTTCTGGGACCTGTGTGGCTGAGCAGGCAGCCTCCCAATGAATTGTACTGGAACACTGTGTTGGGTAGAGCTTCAATCCTCCAATATCCCTGTGGCTAGCCAGTGCATACCCCCAGATTATGGCACTGGATCCTGTGCTTTGTGTTCTGTGAGGCTGGCTGTGTGTTCTCCTGATGTACTTTGTTGGGTTGCTCTGGGATGTTGGGCTGGACAAAGTTTGTATTCTCCCTGTATCTAGCAGGGTCACACCCCTGGAGCATGTTGCCAGGGCCTAGAACCTGACTGTGTAGTGTCCAGAGCCTCTGAAGCCCAGGTGTCTAGCAGAGATGCACCCCTGGGGTGTGTCACTGTACCTTCAGCCTGACTGGGGAGGAGTTCCAAATCTCCTGGACCCAGGCAGCGAGGTGGAACACACCCCATAGTGTGGCACCACCAGGACCTTGAGTCTGACTGTGAGGAATTCAGAGCCCCTGGAGTGCAAGGCAAGCCTGGGCATGCCCCTGGTGTATAGTGCCAGGGCCTTGCTCCTGGCTGGGTGGACCCAACCTCTAGGACCTGCTGCACAACCACACCCCTGAACAATAGAGCTCATGCCTTGTGTTCCAAATGGCAGAGCTCAAATTCTCCAAGGCCCTACAGCTATGCTGACTGCTACCTGATGAACATCTCTGGGGCTGTAGGCTGGCCTGAGTGCAGTACCTCTGTGTTCTCTGAGGCTGGCTGGGTGTTCCCCTGATGGATTACACTGGGATGCTGGGCTGAGCAGAGCTTGACCCACTGTGCAGCTAGTGAGGGCTCACTCCTGGAGTGTGGCACTGGACCTTCTCTGCCTTACTTGCTGCAGGTCAGAATCTCCAGGACCCAGGTGGTAGGTGGAGCACACCCCAGAGTGTGGTACCACCAGTACCTTGTGTCTGGCTGCGAGGAGTTCAGAATCTCTGGAGCCTGTGCAATTATTTTTGACATAGGGTTTGTAAGTAGCCAATCCAAGAGAGTTATTCAGTTCTCCTTGATGCTCATTGGCTGCTGCCCTTGAACCCATCTCAGGAAGAAGTATCTGCATTTCCTAGTGGTAATATGTTGCTGTAACCAGTGTCCTTGACTTTGTTCTTCTTAAAGACCTAAGAGCTCTAAGATGCCACCACAATGCCCTGAAAATTGTAATGTTTTATTATTAGTGTTTTATTAAATTAAATTAAATTAAATTGCATCACAGCAGGAAACAGTGTAGTTAGAGTTTAAATTATTAAAAAATATTTTTGTAGGCATTTTTCTGACCATACCAGAAATTCAGTTTTTTACAACCAAGAGTGCTTTGGGAAAAAAATCCCTGTGAATTTTCGTTGCCCACTGTGTATGTAGACGTTGTGAAATAGTTATCAAAATTAATCAAATTAGCAAATCCATAACTTCATGTAGTTAATGGTGTGTGTGTTCCTTTTTAGCATATTTCAAATATAAACTATGTAATTATAAAATTATAGTCACCAGGCTGTACATTAGGTCTCTGATACTAACAAGTTTTGTAACTGCAAGTTTCTTTTCTTTGACAAATGTTTCCCCATTTCTAACATTACTCAATCCCTGATAGCTTAATCTGCACTCCCTGATTTTCTGAGTTCATAGATTATGTCACAAATCACAGAGTTTTCTGATTTCTTGAGACTATATAATACTGCTTTTTAGATAAAAGGGTTTCTTTTTTAATCTATTCATTTACTAAATCACACTTAAGATTGTTTCCACATTTTGGCTCTTGGGCATAATGCTGGCCTTATAAAATGTATTTGTGAGTTTTCTCTTCATTTTAAAATTTTTGGAAAAGTTTGCAAAATATTAGTAATCATTATTCCCTCAAAATATGTGGAACTCACCCATGAAGCCATTTGTTCCTGGGCTTTTCTTTCCGGGGAGCATTTTCATTACTGGTTTGATGCCTTCATCTATTATTGATGGATTCAGATTTTCTACTTCTGATGACTCAATCTTGCTAAGTTAATATGCCCATAATTTATTTTTTCTAGGTTATCTAATTTGTTTGTATAGAGTTTTTCATAGCAATCCTTTATAAGTCATTGTATCTGTGTTGTATTAGATAATATGCTTTTGCTTTCTTGTAATTTTTTATTTTTATTAATACGTTTGCAGTACATGATGATTATATTCATAGTGGGGAGTTGGTATGTGAACACACATCTTAATTCCTTTTACTTGTTTTTGCTTTCATTTTTTAAAATTTTAATATTCTGTATTTCTTTGAAGCTTTATATCTAAAAGTGTATCTTTGAAAATCATCTCACTTTCATTTATTATTTTTATTGTTTTATGTTGTTCACATAACATATTTCTGATCTGATATTTATTTCCTTTTGTTAACTTCATATTTAGTTTATTGCTTTTTCTAGTTTCTAGACATGTAGTTTTCTATGGAGATTTTCCCTTAATCTTAATATATTTCTTGTGAATTTTTTTTCAGGAAGTGTTTTTGTTTTATCTCCAGTTTCATGCTGTCTTTACATTTTTGTTTCAAGATAGATTTTTTCTATTATTCTTTAGATTTCTGTTTTGACCAATTTGATATGATGAGCATGTTAAGTTTCATATATTCGTGAAATTTCCATTTTTTATTTTATTATTTATTTCTAGTTTCCTAACTTATGATTAGAAAAGCTGTTTCATATAATTTCAGTTTTCTTGAACGGGTGGAGTTTTGTTTTCTGACCTAACAAATCTTAAGAATATATGCAAGCCTGTATGAAGTTTGACAGGCAATCCAAAAAAAGTAATTAATTAGAACAGATAAGAGGAAAGGAGGGCTATTGAAATATGTTTTATTCCTGCTTCTATGCCTTGTTCCTAAAATTCTGATAAATAGCTTTGAATTTTAGCTCCATCCCTTCTTGCACAAGTCCCAACTTGAAAGAAGTAGCAGTAAACAGAAAATTGGAAATGAGAGAATTTCAACAACCAAGCTTGATGTTCTTAATTACCAGTCTTTGCTGAATGGTACTAAAGCTCAAGTGAAAGTTGGAGAGTTCACCTTTGAACCCCACAAGGCTCCACTTTTATCACTAAATGATAAACTGATGATGTGGGGTGAGCATCATAACAAGGTAAGTCCTATGCAAGTAGGTAACATGGTGATCATCCTCAGGGCAAAGTGTGTAAAAGCATAAAATTTGTAAGCTTTTGAAGTCCATGAGAGAGACGCCACCTTATTTGGTTCTTTATCGTAATGTTTGAAGTTTCTTATCTGCATCCGGCATTACTTTTGGGTAACTGAGCACATTGCCTACACTTATAATAATCAAATAATTGCCTACATGATAAGAAAAATCAACTTAGAGCATATTTTAGGTCAGAAGGACGACAGAGTTTATGTCACTGGTACTAATGAGAATGACTGACGTAGGTGAGAGAAGCAAGATGAATATTTGGGGATAAATATCATCAATTTGGACACAATGGTTATTATTTGAATTAAAACAATATAGGTGCATTCACTTACTTAAACCCTCTTTATGGCTTCTACTCCTCCCAAGATTTTAAACACAATTTTATTAGCTTTTGGATAAGTTGTTACACTGAACAAATATTCTGCCAAAACTTCCTACCTGTATGCTGCTACTGAATCTTGTTTATGGAATAGATTTCCTCTTCTCATACCTCTTGCACAGACTCCCTCTGCTGTATGCAGCCCAAGTTGCCCACTTGGATTCAGAAAAACTGCTATGGAAGGAAAATTGTTCTGTTGCTTTGATTGTATTCCCTGCCCTGATGGGGAGATTGCAAATAAAACAGGTAAGCATTTCTGAAAATTATTCTGAATGTGAAGATAATATAATGTGACATGGTTCCACAATGCCTGCGGATATGTTTACACAGCTAATTCCTAGTATTCTAATTTCTTACCTTTAGCATCTTAATTAATTAATTAATTAGCACAATTATTTTGGATAAGATGTTACCCATTCCAGTTTCCTACTCCTGGACTCAAGTAATCTTTTTGCCTCAGCCTTCTGTGTAGCCGGGAGCAGGTGTACACCATCATGTGTGGCACCTCTGTTTTTAGCCTAACTTTATTGCATTCAATTCTCTTACTACCTGTAGTTTTCATCAATTGCTTTACTATTGCTACAGTGTAAATGTACCTAACAATTACTGAGACCTCCTTAGATACTAAAATCTGTGATGTGTACTATAAAAACATTATTTAATGATAACAATGATACTTTGAGAGAGATAGAAATAATCAAGATTTTAATCATGACTGAATTGAACTTCAGAGATATTGCACAACTTGCGAAAATCATGTAATAAGGGACAGCTCACACAAAATCCAGATCAGTGTCATGTCAGAGTTTCTCTTAAGAATATTACATTATACATAAGTTCATCATTACTCTTCTGGTAGCCTAAGGTCCCAATGCTTGAGATACTTTTCCCAGTTCAACATAGAATCTTCATAAGTCAATATTTCATAAATGAATATTTGTTGAGTAATTTTTCTTACAAAATTATTATAATTCTTAAAGCAATTTTTATTTTAAGTGTATTCCTTATTTCACTTTTAGTCTCAGCCAAACTTAAGTCACCATATAGCCAAATATTTAGTAATCTCAAAAGTGATGTGAAAGAGTACTTCTTTGATCTCTTACTTTATAGCTGAGAGTTATACTTTGTTGCCCCTTCTCAAACAAAAAGGATTCTTGGTAGTTTTGAAGCATTAGTAGACTACATGTACATGTCATAAGTTTAAGTCAGTTAACTATTCCAAATATCTAGCATTTGAGCATTGCCAACACAAATTCTCTCTGCTGCTTGCTTGAATTTCATAATAACTTTCAATTCTGTGTGCAAAATGAGCGTGTGTATTAAATCTACAATTCTTTTGGTGGAGTTCATTGGGATCTTATGTAGAGTATCATGTCATCTGTGAATAATGAGTTTAGCTTCTTCTTTTCCTATCCTTAGTCTTTTTATTCCTCTCTCTTGTCTAATTGCTCTGGCTAATGTTTCCAGAACTATATTGAATAGGAATGGTGGCAGTGGGTATTCTTGTCTTGTTTCTGAATTTAGAATGAAAGCTTCAAGTTTTTAACTACTTTGGTTGTTGCTTTGTCATAGATGACCTTTATCGGATTGAGACAAAGAACATCTATTTCAATTTTATGTAGAGTTTTTATCATGAATGAGTGTTGGATTTTGTCAAAAGCTTTTTCTGCATCTATTGAGATGATCATGTGATTTTTGTCTTTGGCTCTGTTGACACTATGTATTCCATTTGTTGATTTATATTTGCTGAACCCTCCCTGCTTTCCTCAATTAGACACCATACTCATAAGTGAGACAAATCAATCTCACGTATGAAAACATCATATTGTCTTGCTTACATGAGAAACTGAAAGATTAAATATGGTCTACAATGTACAATAGATGTTTTGAAATGGGAAAAAATTGTTCAAAAAGAAAAAAAGTGCTAAGATGGGTAAAAGGGAAATGACAGTAGAGAAAAGGGACAAATGCAAGTCTGTTATACCATTAGTGTCTCTTAGTTCATTTAAAAAGAAGGTTTTTACTAATATTGATTGGAGAAATTTTTATGTCCATATCTTTTAACCTGAGCAGTTACTTTAAAGATAACAACATGTAATGCTTTAACTGTTATTCTCCTAAATAAAAATGTAGGTCTGTATTTAAAAGCAGGCAATTTGCAATGTCTATTTTACTAAACTGAAATAAAATTCACGGATAGTATTTTATGTAAGAAATCTTTAAAAAGCAATATTATGTGTTTTTGTAATATAACTGATATATATTTAAATGATACAGCATTATTTTCTTCTGGATTGTGTACTGCACATGGGGTGTGAAAGGATGATAAACTCAAGTGAAATGATTCCTATTTTAGCTTGAGTAACCAGGTATGTGATGATGTATTACTTATGGTGAGGGAAGAGGGAAAACTTTGGAAGAAACACTCCAGTTAGAAAAAAGTTATTTAGGGCATGAAGATTAGGCTATTTGCTAGAGGTCAAATGGAGGTGTCAAGGATATTGTTGCCTGCCATTAACTTCCTATCATTATTGATATGTTTATTTGAACATTGATCAAATTGCATTGTAATAATCTGTTTAATAACTTTACTTCTTTCCCCTTTACTGAAGTCAGAGTTCCCATGTTTTTTTCTTGGAAACTTCCATGTAGGTATGCTTATTATATTGGGCAGCTTTCCAGTTGTTGAGACACAATGCACAAGGTCCACAACTAAAAAGAAGCCATGCTTAATTTTTATGGTATTAGGGATTCAGTCCATGGCTAGTTGCATTCAAGGCAGAAACATGATGGCAGAAGTGTGTGGGTAGAGAGAAACTGCCCACATTATTGCAGCTGAAAGTCAGCATATCATGGATGAGAATGATGTAGGAAATTAGTACTAAAAACGGGTTCACTGCTGAGACCATGACTTGACAATGTGGTACTAAACCCTTTGGGTCTGGTTACATCCAGGTGTTTGAAGAGCTTTGGAGAAATGGGTTAAAGAAGCAGTAGGATGTGGTTAGTGGAGCCTGATAGGTGAGTTCGAGTTTTAGGTCAGAAGAGAATGCTGAAAACAGTATAGATTGTAAGGTCAGGCTCATAAGAATTCGGATACGAACCCCATGGACTAGGGGCCATGCATGCTACATTGTGGCTAATTATTTGTGTATATTGTGCCCATGTTCTAAGACTTTTCAGAAAGCTGAGTTTAAGAGCTATAAACTAATTGACCTGGCAGAGGAATGTCAAGGAAGGAAAACACATTGTCACATGGAACTGACGCCTACATTTAGATCGATTTGTAACAACAATGATAAGTTAAGAACAGAAGAACATTTGAAAATGTTAAATTTTGCTCCAAAAAGAACCATGTGAAAAGTTGAAGTCAGTGAGAGTTTTATTCTGAAGGAATTTAGTGGGTCCATATATTACAACCAGTAGTAATATCAAAAAAATTTATGGATCTAAGATGTAGATATAAAAGTAGAAAATTTGAAACCACTGAAAGATAACATATGGAAAATATTTGAATACGTAAGTATAGGCAAGGCTTCCTGAACAGAACTCTTAAGAATGCAGAAAATAATATAACAGAAAGAATTTAAAACTTCTGTTTGGCAATGTTAGCAACCTGCAATATTGAAAGTCATTTTACAGAATGAGAAAAATAATTTTATCAGCTACTCTTCTGTTAGAAGATTAATAACTATACTATATAAAGAACTATTAAAAAATAGCACCCCAAAATAAATGACCAAATAAAAAATTAGGCAATTCATTTGAATAGACACTTTTCAAAAAATTACAAATATCTAGCAAGTGTCTGAAAAAAATAATTTTTAGCAATTATGGAAATGCAAAAAAAGGAAAAAAAACCTCCGAGAATCCACTTGTACCAAATCAGAATGACTATGAAGAAAACAAAAACCATGAATGCTTATGAGGGTATAGAGAAAGGGGAACACTCTACATTGTTGATGGGAATGTGAATCAGTGCACCCACTGTGGAGATCACTATAGAATTTCCTGAATAAACTAAAACTAGCAAACCTATTTGACCCAGTATTCTTATCTTGAGTATATTGCCAAAAAAGTTAAAGACATATTCCTATACTGATACATTACTACATGTGTTTCTACCAAGTCAATTCGCAATGTCTCAAATCTGGGGAAAGTTTAGATGCCCATCGAGAGATGTCTGTACAAAGAAAATCTGGTATGTACACCCAATCTAAAATTAATCATAAAGAAGAATACAATTTTGTCATTTGCAGTAAAATGGATGAGATTTGGTAATGTGAAATAATTGCATGTTTTCTCTTATATGAGAAACAAAATACAAGTTAATAAAGGGAAGACAGTAGGAAAAACAAAGACAGAACTTTTCACTTGGAAGAGAGGACCAGAGGCAAGAAGGATAGTAATGAGAGGGGGTAAAAGTATCTAAAACCATAAAGAAATGTTTTATACATGTACCATTTTTCTAAAATGAATGTAACCATTATACATTGCAAATATGCACTGATATAAAAACAAACCAAGTGCTTTGTACCACAATAGGAAAAATGATGACTTGAAGTATCTCAGGAATCAGCAAAACTCCATCCATAGCAGGCAAAAGAGTCCAAAAGGGTCAAATTTTCCTTTGTAAAGAAAGCCCCTGGGCCTGCAGTTCAAGAAAGGCAGCATATAAAATTGGTCTCCTCCCATTCTTTCACTTTGCTCATTCAAAATTTGCTCATGGATTCAGAGGCCACTGTAGCCACAGCTCAAGTGGGCCTGCCTTCTCCTTTAGCTACCAACACACTTTAGCATCATGAATGTGATACATGTTTCATAGGCATGATGAATGCAAGAGCTTCTGGAGAATGTACACTTCAAAGGATGACCTGTGGGGTCAAGAACTGTACCCCTGACAAGTGGATGCATGAAACTTTGGGAATGAATTTAAAGTAATAGTGGAGGTCATACAAAGTTGAAGAGTCTAAGGACATGGATCACCTGATGAGGAATGATTTTGGGAATGACTGGTGCCAGCTTGAAAGGTCATGCTAGGTACAGTAGGGTAGGCCAGTGATAGCAAACATTTTAGAGTTTTCAGT
>RJWM01031041.1:0-22915 GCA_004363535.1 Dasyprocta punctata
GCTGGTAAATGTCAGTGAAGTGTCACCCTTGCTGCACCTCACATTCAGACCCTGCCACTACCAGTTACTGCAGGGGAGTTGTGCACAAGGAGACCAACGGTGCTTTGCTAATAAATGCATTGAAGTGCAGGTGGGAACTGGGACCTCCTGCTACTCCTTCTCAGCAGAGTGTGTCTCAAGCTGCTTCCTCCTTTCTTGCGTCATTCATTTCCAAAATCAGTGTGCAATTTCATTTTTAAAAGCAATAAGAGATGCAGGACCCAGGAGGAGAAACAAGAAACCAATTCACCCTTCCCAGAAACCAGTAGAAGCCATGTGGGGCCCACAAGAAACCAATTCACCCTTCCCAGAAACCAGTAGAAGCCATGTGGGGCCCACGAGGAGAAACAAGAAGCCGATTCTCCCTTCCTGTGAGCCAGCTTGCTCTCAGTGTAGGAGACAAGAACCCATCCCCCACCACCACCACTACCCCTAAGCAGCCTGCTCATTTGGAGGACAGGCTGAGTGGACAGCAACTGAAGTACAGAAACAAATTAATGCTTGTATTGTTTGATTGACTTTGCAGGCCTAAGGTCGATAGTATGAGCATCTATTTACAGGATAACAATATGCAATATAGCAACCACGGGGGATTTCCTTCTGTCTTGCTTTTGAAATCCAACATTGTTCTCACTGTTTTGTTCCATTTTATTGTTTTGTTTTATTCAATGTTCTGTTTTGATTGGTTTTATTCTGTTCTGTTTTATTTTATTTTATTAAGTCTGATGGTATGGGCAGCAGTTCTGAAGATAACAAGAGGCGTTATGGTAGCCATTGTTGATTTCCTATTATTGTTTTGAAATCCCATATCAATTTCACTATTTTGTTTTGACTGACTTTTTTCTGTTTTATTTTGTTTGGTTCCATTCTCTTTAAAATAAAATTTTAAAAAATAAAAGCAATATGAATTTCTTGATTATGAGAGTAAAAATAAATGTGAGTCAAATGAGATTATCAAAGAATCACAGGGCAGTAGTCATTATGGGCAACGATATGGAGGTTCCTTAAAAAATTAAAGCCAGGACTCCCATACGACCCAGAAATCCCACTACTGGGCTTATCTCCAAAGAAAATGAAACCAGTATGCTAAGGAGACACCCATACCCCATGTCAGCAGCAGCTTTATCCATAGTGGCCAACAGTGGAATCAACCTAAGTGACTGGGTAAATAGATTAAGAAAGTGTGATGCAGACACACACACACACACACACACACATACACACACACACACACACACACACACACACACACACATACACACACACACACACACACACACACACACACACACACACACACACACACACACACACACACACACACACACACACACACACACACACACACACACACACACACACACACACACACACACACACACATACACACACATGCACACGCACACACACACACACACAGTCATACTGGAATACTATTCAGCTCTTAAAAAGAAAGAAATATTGTCATTTGCAATAACATGGGTGAACCTGGAGAATATTATGCTCAGATAAATGAGACAGGCACAGAAAGACAAATTCCATGGGTATCATCAAAAAAATCAAGTAACAAACGCTGGTGAGGCTACAGGGGAAAAGAGATCCCAGTTCTGCATCACTGGTGAAAATGTAAACTAGTACAACCATTGTGAGGGTTAGTATGGTGACCCCTCAAAAAAATAAACACTAGATATTCCATCCTACCCAGCTGTTCCCTTTCTAGATAACTTCTCCCCAAAATTAACTCATCATATTACAGTGACACATGCATGCCCATGTTTATAGCAGCACAATTCACGTTACCTCAATCTTGGGAGCAGCCTATATGACCATCAACACACGAATAAAGAAATGTGGTATTTATGTACACTGGAGCACCGCTCTGCCCTAGAGAATAATCTTGAGTCACGTGTAGGAAAATGGATGCACTCTGATACCAGTGAGATAAATCAGACACACAAGGTGAAGGGTAGCACGGCTTCTCTTACATGAGAAACCAAAAGTATAAGTAAACTAAAGAGCAAAATAAAAGGCAGATAGCAGGGACCAGTCATGGTGGCACATGTCTGTAGTCCCAGCACTTGGGAGGCTGAGGCAGGAGGATCAAGGCCAGCCTGGACTATGTACAGAGACCATGTCTCACAAAATAAGAACAAAAATCAAGCAAAGATAATAGGAAACAGGGAGGTAGGCCTTTGGCAAATGGGAAGACGACCAAGAGGTGGAGGGGTAGCGTCGGAAAGTGGACATAAAAAGAGTTAAGACATGTTATGTACATGGCCCAACCCTGCAGGGTGAATGTGGTTATTATGTGCTGTGACTGTGCACCAATAGCAAAAGGTTGTGAGTTCGATCTTGGTAACAAAAAAAGAAAGACAGAAAGACAGAAAGACAGAAAGACAGAAAGACAGAAAGAAAGAAAGAAAGAAAGAAAGAAAGAAAGAAAGAAAGAAAGAACTTAAGGTCGACAGAAACACACTATACTTATGGGCCAGGAACATAGCTCATTGTGCTAAGCACCTGCCTGGCATGCACAAGGTCCTGAGTTCAATTCCCAGTACCAAAAGGAAAAAAAAAAAAAAAAAGGAAGAAAGGCAAATTTCACATTGTCTCATTTAAATGTAGAATCTAAAAAAGTACAACTCATAGAGTCAGAAGCGAATCGTAGCGTGGTGGCTGTCGGGGGTCAGGGCGGGGCTGCTGCTCTGAGGGTGCCCACGCTGAGGTCCGACCAGAGGAGCGAGCTCGGGGCGCCCGTCGCTCAGCACAGGGGCTGTGGCTCCCCCACGCTGTGGCCTCGCAAACCGCCGGGAGTGGAGTTTGCTGCTGTCCTCACCGGGAAAGCGGGCAGGGGAGCAATGCATATGCTAAGTCACTCACTTCAGCCTTCCCGCAATATATACGTATTTCACAACTTCATGTTGCTTCATAAACCTGTACAGTTTCTATTTTTTAATTAAAATTTTGCAAAGAATCATAATGCAACAGGGGAAAGACAGAGGTCTTCTAAATCCAGTTTCCTCCCTTGACATTCAGACTTTACAGAAATGTTCCAAAGAGAATTTTCTATCTTATTTTGAAGACTGAAAGAGAATCAAGGAAGAATATACAAATGCAGAGAAAAACATCTTTCTCTGAAATACAGCTCTTTTTTATTACTCCTGCCACTAATCACAGGAACTCCGCCGTTCTATCTCTCGCTCTCTAAACGCTAACCGGTCACCCGATGCCGGTCATTCTGCTCTGTGATTGACATCGTTGTCCTGCTGGCCACTTCTGCATCCACTGCCAGGCCACTTCGGGCTCTTCTTATGTGGCCCAGCTAATGCTAGACTCCTCCAGTCTCTCCCATTCGGAGGCACTATGCACTGACGCATTATCAGTTCACCTGATGACTGATGGACACCTCAAACCCATCCGGAACGGTAGCCTGCTCCGCCCTCCAAACGCTCACTTCTTGAAATTTTTCCATTCCAGTGAATGGCAGACATTTCAAAAACACACATTCAACTTGAAACTCCCAATTTATGTGTCAAAACTCAGTCTTCCCCACCTTTCCAGTTAATTAGAGCAAAAGGTCTTTTCTAACTCGTTTGTTTATTCCCACATCTAATACCCAACCCATTAGGGGGAAAATGACTACCTCTAATATCCAGAGAAGCATCCAGAAGCTGGGTACTATGGTACACTCCTGCAATCCCAGCACTTAAGAGGCTGAGGCAGGAGCACTGAGAGTTTGAAGTCAGTCTGGGCTACTCAGTGATTTCAAGGCCTGTCTGCGACATAGCAAGACCTTGTCTAAAAAACAGGAAGAGAGAGAAAGTGAGGAAGGAAAGAAAGGGGGCAGAGAGGAGGGAAAAAAGAAAACAGAAAACAATAAACAAAATATGCCCCCCCCCCAAAAAAAAGATAAACCTCCAGAACGCAGCCTCTACTCGATTCCTCCTTGGTTGCCTCCATTACGAGGTACCCCCCCGAATGTCCTCCCTCTCCTCCCCTCGGCCCTCTAAGGTCTGCTTCTCTCATGAAAAGACTGGTTGATGTTTTAAAAACTTAAATGAGATTTTTGCTTCTCCTCTGTTCAAAGCCTGGCAATGCTCAGTTTCCCCCACCAGCCTGCAAGACCCCAGGATGTGCTGCCCGCCCTGCCTTCCTCCTCGCCCACGTGCCCGGCTCTTCCCACCGGGTCCCCCGGCCTCCTCCTCCCTGGTGCTAATTCTTTACCAGCCAGATGTGCTCTGTCCTCTGGCTTTACACAGGTCGTTTCCTCCAGGGTTCTCCGTCTCCAGTCACCTAGCCGGTTTCTCACATCTCCCCTGCCTCTCCTGAAGTGTCTCTTTCTCAATGAATGAAAACTTCATGAAATGATACCTTCCCGTCACCCAGCACATCTGAGCCCCATTACCAGACTCTATTTCATATTTTTATGGTGTCACTGATCATCTTTTAGTATACAGCAGTTTTCTAGTTTATTATTTTATTTTCTTTCTCCTTCTGGTACAATAGAGGGTCCACGAATACAGGAATTCTTGTCTGCGAATATCCACTAAACACCGATAAATGTGCTGCACGTGTTGTGAATATAAAATATATTTTAATGATCTAGATTAATTAAAGGCCCATCAGTTAAGCGTGGGCCTTTCAGAAGAAAACACCCTACACACTAACCTGTTTTTCATCTTCATCTCTCACATTAGTTCCTTAATTTTTCTAGGCTTCCATCAAGGACTAGAATGTCCATGCTTAGTTAGCTTTTATGAAAGTAAAGTACCAGTAAAAAGACATACTTCCAAAAAATAACAGTAATTTCCAAGTGTAAATCTCCTGCCCCAGCTATACTTTTAAAGGGGATGGAGGACCCACTGTCTCCCTGTCATTTCCAAGATGGTGGCTGTCAGAGTTCCTGTCAGGAGGGGACAGCGCCACCTGCTGCCTGCTCGTCTCCAGGAAGTCACTCCTGTGGGCCTTTTTCTCTGCAGCTTGTTCTCCATTTTAATAGCTTTTTGAATTTTGCTTTATCCCCCATGTTTTGAACTTTTTACTGTCCCCCATGTTGCCACACAGAACTTTTTACCTGTGAATCTTATTTTTCTTTCTCTTCTTGTTCATTTCCCCCATATGACCAAGCACAAACACTACCTCTTCTTTTCTTGTGAATTTAGAAAGGGTTTTGTTTCCTACAGTCTATGATTCTTTAGATCCACATCTCCAAACGTTTCCAAACTCTTTCTTCAAACCAATTCCAAAGGTTTCTACACCAGGTACAGTCAAAACAACCAACCGCTTCCCCAGGACCAATGTTCTGTGTTAGTCTGCTGTCCTGTCACACGGGAGCCGCACTGAGGGAAGAGGGAGGGAGAGAAACCTTTCCAGGCCACACCCCCAGCGACCGCCTCCCCAAAACAGGCTTCCCCCGCAAATCGCACTTGGCTGTAAACTGCACAGCCCTGATCCAATCCCCTCCTCAGCCCCCACTGACAGGCACACGGGGCTTTGGGGGACAGGGCCAGACGCAAAACCCAGGTCCACACCCCCACGACCCTGCCAGACACGCCCGGGAGCTCGCTTTGCTAATCTCCTAGGCATTTGTTATCTAGTGAAGTTGAAAAATCAGGATTTATAAGCACACAAACGACATCTGACATCAAGAGCCAGTATTTTGTCAATATTCTTTCATCTCCCTTTACCTCAAGGCTTTTTTTTTTTTTTTGGCCACCTTGTTTTAAAATAAATATCAAAAATCGTATCATTTTAGTTGTAAACTTTCCTTGTGTATTTTAAAAGATAAATCCTTTGACTCACACGTTTGCAATGTTACTCTGGTAGCTGTGCTGGCATCTGACAGAAATGGAGGAAAAACAAAAGACAGAGGAAGGATTTAGGCGGCTCGCAATCTTCCATGAAAGACACAGGACCACAGCAAGGGAGGGCATGGGGATGCCAGCTTCGCTGGTGAGCTGGGTGTCACAGGAGAGGGCGGATGGTCCCAAGGAGGACGCTGGGGTTTGGAAGGCGAGCAGTGGAGGCGTAGGACTGCCTCTCAGGAGGTGAGGAAGGCCAGGGTAACAAGCCGGGGTGGGCAGAGGATGAGAATGGGAGCTCGGCCTGGAGGAAGCTAAATTCGTTCAAAAACGAAAGAAGCATTTTGAGTAAAAAGGAAATTGATGCTGATTTGAAGTACTTTCCATTTGCAGTCCCTGTTTATTATTCAGCAGTGAGACTTTCCCACTGCACAGGAGAAACCGGTTCCATTAGTCCAAAGGAACCAACACTACACAAGCTCCAGCAAGGGCGGCTGTTGAGAGGAGAAGCAGTAATGGTCTCCTGTCTTACAAGCTATGTGACAAAGACAGTTGTCTCCCAATAATTCTCTTCCATAGATAGAGATACGGATATAGATATAGATATAGATAGATATGGATATGGGTATAGATATAAATATAGACAAACATAGATGTAGATATAGAGCTGGATGTGGATCTGGATATGGATATAGATTAGATATAGATACAGATTAGACATAGACATAGATATATAGTTATAGATACAAATATAGATCGATATACACGTAGCTGTGGAGATTGAGGTGAAGATGGATGTAGATATACATATAGATTAGATACAGATACAGGTACAGATACAGGTACAGATACAGATACAGATACAGATACAGATACAGATACAGATACAGATACAGATACAGATACAGATATAGATATAGATACAGATATATTGTTTTCTGGTGATCTTTTTGCCAACACATGACTTCCCCATATGTTGGAGACCACTATGAAGCGGCTCTGAGCAGGATTTGAAATTAACTAATTGGCTTTCTGTTTATCTGTGAGCCTGTCTTAGGCCTAGGCCCCTTGCCTGGCAATGGGAACTGATTCATAGTAAGGGAACCTCTATGAATCCCTGGTCCTGGCTGAGACCTGTAGTGGCCTGTGAGGCCAGAGATACCTCAAAGGGTAAGATAAAGCCACAGCTGAGCACCCCTGGCTCCAACCCAATAAATAGAGACTGCAGCTGCAGACATCTCACACCTGCAGGCGTCTCACCCCCACCATAAATGTCATCATGGAGGTAAGACAGTTCTCCTAAATTGGCATAATTTACTATTTGGGGAAGTCTTTGAAGTGACTCCCAAGGTCTTGCTCAGTTCCTGTGCTTTCCTCAGTATCCCCTCTCTTTGTTTGAAAATGTAATAAACATGGGCCACCTAGAAAAGCTCTCATCTTAGCCACCAGAGTCACAAGCTTTGCAGAGGATTTTGATACTTCTGGAGCCCTAAAATCATACCACTTATCTAATTTATTTAAGCCTTTGCTGTACACTCATTTGGGAGACTGGGGATCTTGGTCAGGTCCCCAATAACTGGCACCTGGAACAGGCACCTGAAATCCTTGAACTAGGAATTTTAGCCTAAATGAGTAAGTTTACCTCAAGTGGAAAATGAGAAAGGGAGAAGGCCTTCATAGGACAAAAACTTCACTGGGGATGGCTGGAGAAGAGCGGGAAGAGCAAGGGTGAGTTTTCTCACTATAAACAAGCTGTTTTATCTGGGAGTAAAATGGGGCAAAGGTTTTCAGCTGAGGAGGAAAGGTACACACAGCTGCTCCAAGGCCTGCCCAAATGCTCAGGGGCTCCTGTGCCAAGAAAGATCTAACAAAAATGTTGCAAGAGGTAACCAAATACAATCCACAGTTTCCTCAGACAGGCACTACAGATACTGATAATTGGGAAAGAGTTGGAAAAAATCTTTAAAAGGCACTTAGCACTGGAAAAATCATTTCCCCTGACATGTTCTCAACTGGAATCTGGTTTGTTCAGTTTTAAGCCCATTACAGAGCTCACAGCTTCTGATTTGGACATGGGGGAAATAAAAGAGCTCCCAGCTGAGGTGCCTGCTGCCAAGGCAGGGTCCTTGGAGAAGCCACCTCAGCAGGAGCCGGAGCCTTTACAAACAGCACACCATACGGCTCTATCCAGAAACTTACAGGTTTCAAGGGGAGAAGCAGTCAAGAAGGGGAAAACATTGGCACCCCTGCTTGCTGCCCAGTTGGAATTCAATGAGATGCTAATGACCATGAGTATGTTGTTCATACACCTCTTGAAATACTACTGCTAACAAATCTTAAACAAAGTGTGGTTAACAATGGAGTCCAAAGTCCATTTACTGTGGGACTCTTACAAAATGTTTTGGATACATATCAATTGATGCCTTATGGTATCAAACGTCTGGCACAAACATGCCTGTCTCCTGCTCAATTCCTTCGTTTTCATGTAAAGCTAAAAACTCTTGTTTCAGAGCAGGCTCATAGAAACAGAATGGGTCCCCATCTGCGTCCAGCAATAAACGAGAAAATGCTTTCTGGAACAGGTATATATGTGCCCCTTGGGGAACAGATTCAATGTCCTGATGAGCTATATCCACAATTGGTAGAACTAGTAGAAAAAGCATGGACAACTATTCCAGAGTATGGGGCTCCTGAACAGTCCTTTTTACATACTCTTCAAGGACCCCCAAGAGCCATTTACTCAGTTTGTGGTGAAATTACAAGAAGCTGTTCACAGACAGGTTTCAGATACAGAGGCTTCAAATATTTAACTCTATCACTGACATATACAAACATATACAAACACCAATCAGGCTTTAAATCCTGTAAAATCAACTAACGATTTAACAGCATATATTCAAGCATGTCAGGTTATTGGAACTGAATCCTACAAGACAACTATGATGGCTCAGGTTATGGTTGGTCTTGAAAATACAAAACGAAGTAATGTGGAATGCTTTAACTGTGGGAAAATGGAACATATTAGAAAAAAATTGCAGAGTTCTTACTGAGTCTAATAGGACAGATGCTGCAGCTGCAGCAAGTCAAGGAAAAGGTGCCTCTGGTGCGGAGGACTCAGGTCCTGCACCTGGACTCAGTATGATTTGCCAAAAAGGGAGGCACTGGACCAAATATTGTCATTCTAAATTCCATAAGGATGGTACACCCTTGCCAAAAGAATGAGATGAGGGCCTTTCCTCAGGCCTGCCAAACAATAGAGGAAGTACAGCCTGTGAGTCAAAATGTCAGCCAGCTTTACCTGGTGCAAACTCGCCAGCAGATTCAACAAAAGCATCAAAGGTGGCTCCTTGGAGCGATGTTGACTCATTCACCAGGGGAACAATACAACGTGCAGGATTAGGTCTTCCTGCAGCTTGCAGAGTCACTCTCATCAGAGGTCACCAGCCTACCCCATTCCCACAGGAATCTGAGGTCCCCCACCTGAAGGAACAGTTGGTCTTATACTGGGAAAGGTTGATCTAAACCTAAAAGGAATAACTATTGTGCCCAGTGTGATCGATGGTAAATGTAGAGCTGAGATACAAGTTCTTGCATGTGCTATGAATCTCTGGGTTTTTGAACAGGGAGACTAAGTGGTACAGTTGATTTTGTTACCTATAGAAAAGCCTTCTTTTGTTAAGTATAGACAGCTCAAGAGGGAGCAAGACCCTCAGAGCAAGACTACAAAAAGGGAAATTTATTTTACACAGGAAGTGACTAAAAACAGGCCTATGGGTTTTATAAAGATGAATGGAAAATGTTTTGAAGGTCTAATAGACACTGGTGCAGATGTGTCTGTAATTGCATTAGAACAATGGCCTGCCACATGGCTGACACAAAGGGCTCCTACATCTCTTATCAGGCTGGAACTCCTCAACATGCGTTATGAAATGCCTCACCCCTGCCTTATGATGGGCCAGACCAACAAAAGGGTTTCTTTTTACTGTACATGGCACCTAGTCCAGTCAATTTGTGGGGAAGAGATTTGTTACAAAAGTGGAAATTAATGCTGACTAGTGATTCTGGTCTTACAAAAACTAAACAAACAAGTTCCAATTTGGAAACTAAGCAAATAGATTCAGATCCTAAAATTAAACAAATGATGATTAAGATGGAATATCAGAAAGACAAAGGACTGGGAAAAAACTTACAGGGAATCAAAGAGCCTATTAAGATTACACCTAAAAGTGATGGGCCTGGCATTGGATGTCAACAAGTTTTTTTGACAAGGGCCCTTAATGCTTCTCCCCCCATAACAGCTCTGCCTTTACAGTGGAAAACTGAGGAGCCCGTTTGGGTAGATCAATGGCCCCTTAACAAGGAGAAGCTAACTCAGTTACACAAACTGGTAGAAGAACAATTGCAGCTAGGACATTTAGAAAGCTCAGTTAGCCCATGGAATACTCCTGTCTTTGTTATTCTGAAAAATTCAGGCAATTGGAGGTTGTTACAAGATTTAAGAGCTGTAAATGCTTGCTTGCTTCCTATGGGGGCACTGCAACCAGGGCTGCCAAATCCAACTGCAGTTCCCAGAGACTGGTCTCTTATCATAATTGATTTAAAAGATTGCCTTTTTAAACATTCCTCTTTTTCCACAGATAGACCACGTTTAAACTTTAAAGGACCAATATAGCTAATAACATGGGGGCAAGGTTATGCTTGTGTCTTAAGAGGTGAACGATCCACAAAAAGTGTGCAGCCTTGGCAGGAGACAGGACCAACACTGGAGACAGCCTTGTGTGATGGCTTCACCAAACCGGGCCCCCAGAGGCCTGCCAATCAGCCAGAAAATCCACCTCCAGCTCTCCCAAGGGAACAGGAGAGAGGACAAGTGATCCAGTGGAAAGACATCCAAGCAAGGATTCGTGAGGCTAGAGATATAGTCACCAAAAGGGGAATTTTACCAACCCCTGAAAATCTTTTGGTTGCCTTAATGGCTCTGCTGGCAGTTTCTGTATGTACAACACCTGTCTCAGGAGTCGAGTATTGGACTTACGTCCCTAACCCACCATTACTCAGACCCACTACTTGGGCAGATTCTCCACCTGAGATTCATCACCAAGCAGACATGACTGGTCCTAAGTTAGATGCCATTCCAGGTCCAGTCAGCCCTATTGATATGCCAGACGAGACCACTCATTTCTGCATAGCTTCCATTGCCTTATAACAAATCTGTGCATCCTTGGGAGGACATAAAGAAACATGTACAAGGAGCTATCCATCAAAATGTTGCTATGGACACTGACGCTCTCCAGAAGGAGGTATTGTTGATGTCCCAACAAACCCAAAAATTTGACAAACAAATTCAAGATTAGGACAAATTTTCGGATGCCTTAGATCAATTAAATCCATTCAACTATCTGAAGGCACACTTTTGGTTTTATGTCACTATGCTTGGAGTAACCTGTGTGTTTCTCCTTATTCTATTCATAGTCTGTCAAAGAGAAGCCAAGACAGACTGACTCCTAGACAACATTCAACCACAACTTACCCTGATCCAGCTTTCATTACAAAAGCAAAAAGGAGGAGATATTGGAGACCACTACAACTCTGAGAAAGATTTAAAATTAACAGATTGGCTTTCTGTTTATCTGTGAGCCTGTCCCAGGCCTAGGCCCCTTGCCTGGCGATGGGAGCTGATTCACAGTAAGGAACCTCTATGAGTCACTGGTCCTGGCTGAGGCCTATAGTGGCCTGTGATGCCAGAGATGCCTCAAAGGGCAAGACAAGGCCACAACTGTGGACACCTGGCCTCAACCCAATAAATAGATAGAGACTGCAGCTGCAGGCATCTGTCTCCTGTTGTCTCACTCCTACCATAAGTGTCATCATGGAGCTAAGACAGTCTCCTAAACTGGTATAATTTACTACTTGGAGAAGTCTTTGAAGTGACTCCCAAGGTCCTGCTCAGTTCCCATGCTTTCCTCAGTATCCGCTCTCTTTGTTTGAAAATGTAATAAATATGGGTGGCCCAGAGAAGCTCTTTGTCTCAGCCCCCAGAGTCTCAAACTCTGCTACAGGGTTTTGGTCCTCCTAGAGCCCTAAAATCATACCACTTATCTCATTTATTTAAGCCTTTGCTGCACACTCATTTGGGAGACTGGGAATCTTGGCCAGGTCCCCAATACCCATATAGATACTACATTCTCCAGCTCCTGCAAAGCCAGGAGTAGCCCCATAGTTAGTTGTGGTGAATGGGTGCTCAGTAGAAACGCCATGAAGAGCCTTCCTTGCGAGACATGTGGTGTGACTTTGCTCATTGTCCTCTGTCATTTTGCCCCTGATGCTCAGTATAGCTGTCAGCTCTGGCCATAGCTGTGGTACTGACCAACTGTGTGAAGGAAGACACCAGAGCCCCCACAGGCCCTTAGGACTCCAAGGATCCAGGGGAGCGGTCCTGCTAGCTACCCCGATGAGAATGCCCTGCACATGTTTGTGAGAGAACAATAATTTTTATTGCATTTAAAGGTTTTCGAGTTTTTGTTCCAGCCATACCTAATTCTAACTAACACAGTTTGGAATTAGCGCTGGGGATTATTTATCCCAGACCTTTATAGAAATGGAAAATGAGAATCAGAGAACCTAAGGTATGCGCTACAGAATTTAGTCTCCATAGCCATACATTGAGAAGTATTTATTGATCTCCTAAATTTTAATTTTTTATTGTTTGTTGGTACATTTTGGATATGCATAGTGATCACATTCATTATAGGGAATTTGTACTGCACATGATATAACTTGATTCTCTTTTTTTCCCATTCCCCTTCCCTCCTTTCAACCCTCTCTTCCCCTGCTTATTTACAAAAACTTTGTTTCCACTTCTTCCTTCTTTTCTCAATTTTTTCTTTTCTCATCCTTCCTTTTCCCCTTCCCCCTCCCTAGTTTGTTTCCCGTTTGGACATTTTCTTCCTATTTTATGATACCTATTATACATTTTGGTCTTTATTTATAGGTTTCTCACACTAGAGAAACAATTCAGTATTTACATGTGTGTCCATTTTATTTCACTGAAGAATATGGTCTCATGGTGCATCCATTTAGCTGGAAATGTCTCAAACTTATCCTTCTTTATGGGAAAGTAGTACTCTATTGCATAAAAAACCACATCTTTACCCATTCATCAGGTGATAGGTATCTGAGCTGTTTCCAAGATTTAGCTATTACAAACTGTGCAACTATAAACATGGGTGTGCATATATCCCTGTGGTATGATGCTTTTAATTCTTTTGAAAAGATACCAAGAAGGGGAATAGCTGCGCAGAATGGAATCTCTAGTCCTAGTTTTTTGAGGAATCTCCACACTGCTTTACACAGTGGTTGCACCAGTCTACACTCCCACCAACAGTGGAGAAGGGTTCCTTTTCCCCCACAGCCCTGCCAGCATTTATTACTGGTTGATTTATTGATAATTGCCATTCTTTTTGGAGTGAAGTGGAATCTCAGTGTTATTCTAATTTACATTTCTCAACTGACCAATAATGTTGAATATTTTTTCAAGTATTTATTTGCCATTACTACTTCTTCATCTGAGAATTGTCTATTTATTTCAAATGCTTATCTTTGGATTGGGTCTTTAAATTTGGGGGCCTAATTTTTCTTTTTTTTTTGAGTTCTTTGTATATTCTAGACAGTACTCCTACATCTGAGGAACACTTGGCAAAATTTTTTTCCACACTGTGTGTTGTCTCTCCATGCTACTTGTGGTTTCCCTTGCTGTGCAAAGACTTTTTAATGAGATGATATCCCACTTATTGATCCTTTATGGTTTCTCTTCTAGAAGCTTGATAATCAATGTTAAGTCATTTTATGAGCTTGTATTTATAGCAGTGAATTCCCATACTGAAATTCACTGCTATTAATTTTCCTTGAGGGATTGCTTTCATTGTGTCCCATAAGTTCCAATATGCTGTATTGGCCTTATTGCTTAATCACAGAAACGATCTTAATTTCCTCTTTAATTTCATCTGTGACTCATTAGTTGTTCAAGAGGGTGTTATTTAATTTCTATGTGTTTCTGAAGTTCTTATGGTATTTTTTGCCATTGATTTCCAATTTCATTGTACTATGATCTGAAAATATGCATGGGATAATTTCAACTCATTTGCATTTACTTAAGCATGTTCTATGAGCTAGTATGTAGTCTATTTTGGAGAACATCCCATATAAAGCTGAGAAGAACGTGTATCCTGCTATTGTGGGGTGAAACACTTTGTAGACTTCTACTTAGCCTATCAGTTCAGTTCTAATATTTCATCATTAATTTTTTTTGTCAAGCTGATCTATTTGTGACAGTGGGATATTAAGGTTCCTCCATTACAATTATATTAGTGCTTATTTGATTTTTCATATTCATTAATATTTGTTTTGTTTTATTCTTTTTTATTGTGGTTTTTTGAGACAAGGTCTTGCTATGCAGTTTGGACTCACCTTGAGCTCACTTTGTAGACCAGGCTGGTCTTGAACTTGCAATGATCCTCCTGCCTCAGCCTCCCAAGTGAATATTTGTTTTTATAGTTAGGTGCACTGGTATTTAGTCCATATATGTTTGTGATTGTTATCCCTTCCTCTTGGATCATTTCCTTCACAAGGATGTAGCAAACTTCTTGTCTCTCTTAATTAGTCTTGGCCTGAAATCCCCTTTGTCTATGAATAGAATAGCTACCTCTAGATTTTGCTGGGTTCCAGTTGCATGGAGTATTGTTTTCCATCCTTTGACTTTCATTCTATGAATTTCTTTTTGAATTAAATGTGTTTCTTGTATGCCGTGTATTGTTGGATCTTGTACTTTATTCCACCCTGCCAGTCTGTTTCTTTTCACTGGTGAACTGAGACCATTAATATTGATGGTTATAACTGATACATATTGACTTACCTTTATCATGTTATTTTTCTGGGTTTGGTTCCCTTTTTTCCTCTCTGTTTAATTTCTAGCCTTGTCTGGTGGATTCATTCTGTTGAGGTTCATAGAGTTGTTTGTGTGTGTGTGTGTGTGGCACTGGGGATCGAACTCACAGCCTCACGTCTGCCAGACAGGCGGTTAAGCCACTGAGCCAAACTCCCGGCCCTAGTTTTTTGAGGCAGGGTCGCACTATGTAGCTCAGGCCAGGCTTGCACTTGCGTTGTAGCCCAAGCCGGCCTCGAACTCACAATGCTCTACCTACCTCAGCCTCTCGAGTGCTAGGATTAAAGGCGTGCGCCACCACGCCCGGCTCTAGGTTCATAGAGTTTTAATCCTTGTTATCTCTTTCTAGAATGTCCTTTAGAATATTTTAGAGTGCTGGTTTGGTGCTCATGAATTTCCTCATGTGTTCTTTGTCCTGCGAGTATCTTATTTCTCCATCAACTTTGAAAGATAATTTTTCAGGTTACATCAATCTGGGTTGGAGGTTGTTTTCTTTGCCTTTTTTTTTCTCTTTTAACTTACAACAAAATTTTAAAGTACTTCAATCACAGGGAGGTTGTTTTCTTTAAGGGTTTGAAATACTTCACTCTACTTCTCCTTGACTTGAGGGTTTGTGTTGAGAAGTCTGCTGTGATTCTGATGGGCTTTCCTTTATAGGTGATTTGTTTCTTTTCTCTAATAGCTTTTAGTATTCTATTCTTGTGTTGAATTTCTGGAATCTTGACTACCATACGCCTTGCTGTAGATTTTTTTTTAATCATAGCTAATTGAAGTGCTATATGTCTCATTTATCTGTATGTCAAATTCTTTTTCCTTGCCAGAGAAGTTTTCTGTCATGACTTCAGTGATTAGGTTCCTCATGTCATTTGCACTATCTCCTGCTTTTTCATTGTCTCTGATCAATCTTGTTATTCTTCTTTGCATCATCTAGCAGCTGCAGGGTTAATTTCTCATGGTCCCTTGCTATGTTTAAAAAACTTTCTTTTCATGATCACTAACCACAATCCTGTCTTCTATATCTGAGGTTCTGTCCTCACATTGGCTCATTCTGCTGTGTACACTTTCAATAGAATTTTTAATCTCCTGAGTATCTTGGGGGTTTTTTATTGGTTGTATGGATTCCATTTATTTCATGTGTTGGACATACATAGTTTCCATCATTTATCTGAGCTCCTCTATTTTTTATCTGTGTCTATTCCAGAGTCACTAAGCATGTCTTTCATTATGGTCACCATCTCTGTAGTTATCTGAGAAATTATTTCAGATTTGATTTTTTTCTACAGCCTTGTTCATTTGCCTCATCACTTCTCTGTTACCACTTCAGAGAATCCAGCAGGGTGGTTTTAGGATTGTTCCACCTTATTGGCCCCTGCATTTGTCATTGGTGAGCTAGGCATCTGGGATTGCATCTTGTTTAAATGTCTTCTCATTTTCTTTTTTCTGTGTGTGTGTGTGTGTGTGTGTGTGTGTGTGTGTGTTTAGTTGAATTACTGAGCTAATGCTTGCAAATTGTCTAAGGTGATAGCTTTACTGCTGGTGTTTAGAACCCTTAGGAAATGACTACCTCTCAGAGCTCTTCTTCCAGGGGTACCTGGCTTTTGGGTTTTGAGTCTGTTGCAAGACCCTATCTCTTTAATTTATTGGGAATGAGAAGTTGTTGCCTATTTTGCCCAGCTCCTTGTTCTTTGGTACTGGCTTCCAGTATTTTTTATGATTCAGCTCATCTCAGACTTGGTAGACCAAGAAGAATAACTGGCTAGAACCATTATGTGACTTTGGCTAAAGTGGTACAATCAGCAATAATTATAGCATCAAACACAGTCTAGAAAATGGCAAACTGTGGTAACTATTAATTTGCCACTTTCGACCTTATAGTTTGTGGCTATGTAACAAAACTTAAAGTGAACCAGGAAGTTGCATGCAGTAAATGGACCCTCAAAATGGCCATTTTACTCTCAGGGGAGAAAATTTAAAAGAGGTTGGGGGGAAAATAGAGAAAGAGAAGAGTAAGAAATCAGAAGCAAAACTAGAGGACTAAGGAGGATCATACAAACTCTGGGAAACTGGTGCAGAAGACAGAAGGGAAAGAGAGAAGGAAGACATAAAAATGAGAACAGAAAAGAAAAACAAACACCCTAGAAACCATGTTCACATTCACATAAACACAAGAACAAATAATGGATAAAAAACAAAACAAAAAGAGAGAGGAAAAAAATAAAAAACATGTCCACTGCAAAATGTGTCTCTGCTGTCACTGGTAGACAACATGGACAGACAGACTCCAGATCTGTGTTGATTAATCCCAGCAAGCCAACAGTAGCTCTATGGTGGAGTGGTGGATAATTCCAGCAAAGTTCAGGCTGGTTTCTGGTGGTGAGGCTGGAACCACACCTGTTCAGCCTGCAGGAGTCTGTGCATCTTCTTCACCCTTGAACTCAGCTTGGAGCCACTAGATGGAGCCAGCAGTTGATCTGAGTTCTGTATGTGGCCCCTCTCCAAGATGGCTACAGGCCAATCGCTCTCTCCCATGGAGCATCTGAAGCTGGACAACTCACCTGTCACACAGCCCACCATGTCCACCGCTCCATTGCACTGATGCATATCTTTGTAGAGGCCTCTGGGGTCACCAGCAGTCACCATGAATCGACAGGCTCAATTGGCCAACCTCATGTGGTGAGCCCAGGCTCACAAAGAAAGCTCCACCTGCCACCTTCTCCTTCTTTGTGAGGCTTCTCTCTTTGCTCTCCCCATGGGCTTCAACTCTCGCTTCAGATCCTTCCTGAGTCCCAGGGACCTACTTCTCTCCCTCTTCTTTACCTCTCATTGATATATTCCAGTGTCTGGAGAGGCTCACTCTCTGCT
The DNA here is from genome assembly GCA_004363535.1 of Dasyprocta punctata. NCBI lineage: Eukaryota > Metazoa > Chordata > Mammalia > Rodentia > Dasyproctidae > Dasyprocta > Dasyprocta punctata. The sequence goes on from RJWM01031041.1 coordinate 17,641, forward strand.
GCTCAGCATTGCATCATCTTCCCAGAAGTCTCAATCTCCTAAGTTTTAAATTCCTGGGGTAGCCACCATATAATATTTCTCTTACATAAAAATTTTTCTAAGAAAAACCCCATTAGTTACACCAGTTGCATCTATTAGTTATGAACCCAGCTCTTCTCAAATTCTCCCTTCTTTGGTCACCTTCAAACCTCAGAGAGGAAGAGAAAACCCAGCTATAGAGACAGATGGTCAGTAACCACTGAGAAGATTTAAAACAAAACTGACACAAGTTAATAAAAATTGCTAGTTTATTAAACACATTTCATGACCCAAGTTTTATGCTACATTTTACTGAGATTATCACATTTAATATATCCAACAGCTCTGTGAAATATTAATATCTTCACTTTTCTTCTTCTCTTTATCCTTCTCTTTCTTCTTCTTCTTCTTTTTCTTCTTCTTCTTTTGTGTTTTTGTTTTGTCTTTTTGAGACAGTGTCTTGCTATGCAATTCAGGCTTGGCCTTGGGCTCACTTTGTAGCCCAGGCTAGTCTCGAACTTGCAATGATCTGCCTACCTCAGCCTCCTGAGTGCTGGGATTACAGATGTGAACCACCACACCCAGCAATATTTTCATTTTTCATAAAGTTTCATAAAATTTTGGTTGACTTACCCACATGTTCACAACTATCAAGTGGAAAAGCCAGGACATGGGAACCAAAGATTGCCGGGCATCAAACTGCGCTACCATGAAAACGTGAATGAAAGCAGATCTCGGCTGGTCCCCTCTTGATTAAATCATTTTACTGGAGGCTTTTTCTTTGTAACGACTTCTTAGATAACTTTCTCTTTAAATACTAGGATTTCAGTTTCCTCACATTGTGCTTTCTATAAAACTATTTTTCTTCTGCCACACAATAATTTACTTTTGCCAGATGTGGTGGCACTCACTTGTAATCCCAGGACTTGGGAGGCTGAGGCAGGAGGATCACCACAAGTTAGAGGCCAGGCTGGGCTACAAAGTGAGTTCAAGGCCAGCCTGAACTCCATGGTGAAACCCTGTCTCAAAAAGGCAAAAAAAAAAAAATTACTTTCCATCTTAAACTCCTAATATACAATATACAAAGATATTAAATTCTTCACTCACACGTATAGGAGAACAGGTAGCACCTAATTAGCCTGTTTCCAGTGTGAATATTTGCGTAAGTGAAGAACCAATGACCTTATATCTATATTCCTAGTTTTATCTTTCATTTGCGAAGGGAATTTTTGATGAAATGAAAGGTGTATTCCTTTTGTGAGGCTCCTGAGTTCACTGTGAAATGCCCCACGCTCTCGCCACCCTCAGGTCCTCATGCGTCATCGCACACACTCGCACACTCACACACAGCCTGGTTTCTCCTGGCTGCCGGCTTTGCCCGTCCCTCCCCTGCCTCCGCTCCTGCTCACCACCTTCTCAGCCTCCTCACCGTCCAGAGCTCCTCCTCCTTGAAGCCCCTCGCCGGCTCACTGGGCAGCTGGCTTTCCTCTCTGCCACCTCGTCCTCCTTAGATTCGACTTCTCAGCTCATGCAGCTCCACTGACAGTGGCATGACATCGTGGAATGCGTTTTGGTGTTCTACATCCTTCAGGTATTTCTTCACACATCGTATATAGGTAAATATTTAATAAATGAGTGAAATCTAATGAAATAAATAGCATGTTACTGTGTGATTTTTTGAGAAAGTAGGCTGATGACAAGATTTTACATAGGAATTTGGAGTAAGCAATTTTATTATTTTACAATATTGAATTCAAAGTTTTGGCCAAATAAGCAAAGAATTATCTCAAAATAATTTCTCAGAGCATGTTTGCCATAACTAGGCTAGACTCTTTAACTATATGTTTATTAACTATACATTTATATTTTTAATTAAGTTTACAAGTCATTTTTATATAGAGGGTATCATTTCTTCATAAGAGTTTAAGCAATTTGATAGTTGTAAATTTTCTTTTCATGATATTCAGACATTTTCCCACTCCTAATTCAAATGAAAATTCCACTGTGCTCAAGAAACAATCATGTTTTTGACTGCTGTGAATTTTAACTTTTTCTAGTGAAAAAATGCCAGGTGTATTTTTACACATAATTTAGCATGTAATCGCCTCTTTCAGTGGGGTATGTTGAACTTAAGCGCATACAATATGAGCAGCAGTGTACGTATTTCTCCTATTCAGCTGAAAAATTATTCATATACTTCTCTGCACATTTTCAGAACCCTACTCTGCAAATTATTCTTCAAGGAATGGAATCTCAGAAATTAAATAGAAAGGGCTTTGAAATTGGAAGTGTAATAATATGCTACACAGAATGATAATGCCATTGAGATAATTAACTATTATATATCTCTGTCACTCAGAATAAAATATGATGTTAAGAGGAGTCTCTTTTTCTTTCTAGTCTAGCTCTGAAATTGTTTCTCCACCTGTCTCACTCCCAAATAGTATGCTAATGACTCTAGCAAAGGAAGAAAAGATTAAATATAACATGCCAATATCCTTGAAACAGAATAACTTGAAAAACTGAAAAAAATTACTTCTTTCATGAGCATATTTCCCTCAGTGAAATGTCTCTGAACTCATTGGCAAGATCGTGAAATTTGTAAATCTATTGTGTTACTTACATCCTTATTTTATTCCTGCCATATTTTTCTTGATTTATACTCACTCTGTCCTTTCTCTTGTTTGAAATATTTTTCTTGTCATAAAATAGATAAATATCCTAATACTTCTGCATCTTTCTTTCTAGAATATTTATAGTCAAATTATATAATAGATACACCATGTTAAGTCAGATATGTAAGTCTAAAGTTTAAAATAGAGAATTAAAACTAATTTGCATGTGTATACGTGTGTATAATAAATCAAATGTATCCAAAATATTACCAATTCAACATGTAATCTACAAAAAAATTAATGAAACAATTTACATTGCTTTATTAACACTTGAAATCCGGTGTGTGTTTCACATTTAAGAAACACCTCAACCCAAATCAGTCACATTTCAAGGTTTAATAGTTACATGTAGCTACGAGATATCTTATTGTGCAGTGTAAGTCTAAAATACATTCTCCTGTGCCAGGCATGGTGGTGCACACCCATAGTCCCAGCACTTTGGGAGCCTGAGGCAGGAGGATCACCCCAAGTTTGAGGCCAAACTGGTCTGCACTGTGTTTCAACTTCTCCCCCACCAAAAAAATAAAATAAATTATACTGTTTTCCTTTGTCAGTGTTAAAAAAAGTTGGTTTCTTAAAAATTAACTTGGGTGTGGACTAAGAAAAAAAAAAGAACATGAATGAACTATCTAAAAAATATCATCATGGGTGCTAAGGTTTCTATCTTGCTGCCCCCCAAAGCCTCATGCACTCACAGGTGGGGTTCTGGGGAGGCGCCCGGGCCATGCTGGGGTGACAGGCATCAGAGGACCGGTCCGTGGTGCCCTATAGCTGACCGTGACGTGGAAAGGCGGTCAGGGGAGCGAGGCCTTGGGTCTGCGGTCTCCCTCCGTCCTCCCCGCAGCTCGCCCGCGCCCTGCTGCCTGCCGCGACTGCTTCTCCTCTGTGATGCCCTCTGCCCTCCACCCTGCCTTGGAGCCCCGCAACCTGCACCAAAATCTCTGTAAACTGAGCCAGAATGAACCTCTCCTCCCCTGAGCTGCGGTGTCTCAGCGATAGGAATTCTCCAAGACCATTAGTCAACGGTTTAATGACTCATTCAGGAGTGATTCCGGTAGCGCTGTCGGTTGTTGACGAAGTATTCATGCTGCACTTCTAGTATATAGTTAAGCAATCAAATTCAGTTCTGTGCTCCGGACATCGGAAGCTGCAATTCACCAGAAGTCAGCATAAATAATGTTTTCTTGTCTTCCAGATTAACAATACAGGGACTTTCACATCTGTATGGAAAACGGGGCACGCCGCTGTGAACCGAAGAAAGCACGATACCATTTAACACCTGCGCCGTCCCGGAGCCCTGTTGGACGTGATGGACTCTCCGAGGGACAGAGGACCCCGCTCCCCGCGCTCGGGGCCAGCGAGGCCCGCGGGGGGCGCCTGGACGGCCGCGCCTGCCGAGGTCGGGGTCCTGCTGCCAAATTCTAGAAAGCCACAGAGGGAGCAGCGATTGGAGTGAGTGGGTCCGGGTCGGCAGAGCCAGTTTCGCACGGTTACCGCAACGGGTCAGGATGCTCCCCACAGATCAGCGGAGCGCCGTGAGAGGCCCAGACTGCTTTTCACCAGGACGACGGCGCCGGCCGGGAAGGGAGCCCCTGCCCCCCAAAGCCGCAGCCAGGGCAGGGGCCTCAAGGCCAAGAGGCGGTGCTGAGCGGCGGCCACGGCCACAGCCACGCGTCCGCAGGTCACTCGCCTTCCCCCCAAGACACTGGCGCCGGAGGCCACTCAGATAAACCCCCGAAGAGCGTCCCGAGAGGAGCGGCTGGACCCCGTGCCACCATCGGGTCCCCCACCACGCGGTCGGCCGTGAAGGAGGCGGAGGATGACAGCGCAGAAGGGCGCTCACCGCGGTCGTCAGACCAAGGGCGCCAGATCAGACCGGCTGCGAAGAAGCCCCACCATCCGACCTGGCCAAGGCCAGCGCCCCGATTGGGCCGGATGGAGAGACCGAGGCCGGTGGTAGGCTGGGCCCTGATTATGGTGCTTTCCATGCTGCCCACAAAATTGGGATCATCAGGCCAGGCGGTGGCTCACACCTGTAATCCCAGCACTTGGGAGGCGAGGCAGTGTTCAAGGCCAGCCTGGGCTACAAAGTAAGTTCAAGGCCAGCCTGAACTGCATAGACAAAAAAAAAGGAATCATCTAAACTGAATCTGGCTGGCAAATTCTAAATACACATTTTTTTCACCATAAAAAATAAATTTACCAAAATGAAGCCATGCGTGGTGGCACATGCCTATAACCCAGCACTGGAGAGGCTGAGGCAGGAGGATTAGTGTAAATCTAAGGCCAGCCTGGGCTACAGAGTGAGTTCAAGGCCATAGCAAGCCCCTGTCTCAAGCCAACAATAATAACAACAATGACGATGACAGTAATAATGATGCCAAATTATGCCTCACCTGACAGAAATTAGACTAGAAATGCACTAGAGCAGTTGTGGCAAAACTACGGCCTGTGCGTCACGGCAGGGCAGCAGAGCCTTCGCTGTGAGTGTGCTAGCCACATGGCCCCAGCAGCCGGGCCCTGGGCTCCAGACGTTCTCCTAAGCTAAGACCTCAGTATTCAGGTTTAACTGCGATGTTGGC
>RJWM01031042.1:0-22859 GCA_004363535.1 Dasyprocta punctata
AATTGTTGTTTCTTGGTTCCTTACTATTTTTAGGAGATCTTTTCTTTCGTGGCCATGATCTCCCATGCTGTCTTCAAGATCTGAGATTCTATCTTCAGCTTCGTTTAAGCAGTTTTTCAAACTTTCCGTGGAGTTTTTCATTTCCTGCATTTCCCTTTGCATCTGTTTCATGCATTCTGTTTGTGTCTTATATTGTTCACTCAGGGTTTGAATCATTTTCTTAAGTTCTTCTATTTTGTTATCTTGCTCTTCTTTAGATGCACACATTTCTTTAATAATGATTCTCATTTCATTTTTTAGCTGAGAGAATATTTCTGATTTGAATTTCTCTATAGCTTCATCACGCTGTTTCTTTATTGCCTTTTCTATCATTTCAGAAAGTCCATTTGTGTGACTCCCACTGTGTTCCATTTCAGTGTCTCCTGGGTTTGTTCTTTGTGGGTTGGGGGACAGAGACTGCCTCTTGGTCTTTCCTTTCATCTTTTTCTTCTAGAACCTATGTGACCCTGTGTCCTGCGAGGCTGACCAGGTGTTCCCCTGAGGGTCACGGTGATTCTTGGATAGCACTGAATCATAGGACCAGGTCAAGCTGGGCCCTGCACACAGCAAGGGAGGGCAGCCTCCTGGGGTGTGTGGGTGGAGCCTCCACCTTAACTGGGTTGGGGGCCAAGGCCTCCCATTCCCGGGGAGTTAGGCAGACTACCCCCGAGTGATGCCACCTGGAGCCTGGGTCTGTCTGCAAGTTCAGAATGACAACCACTTTGCCAGGGCAAGCCTGGGCAAGTTGCACGCCTACAGTGCCGGGAGAACCCCATCTGGGTGGGGGTCGGCGAGTTCTGGGCTGGCGCATGCACAAGCGGCTCCACTGAATTATGGAACTTGTGTGTACTCGGCACTCTGGTGTGGGGAGCACAAGCTCTCTAAGTCCCTGCAGCTATGTTGGACAGTCCCTGGTGAGCAGCTCTGGGGTCCTGGGCTGATCTGGGCTGGGCTGCTTACCTCTGTGTCCTGCAAGGCTGGCCGGACGTTCCCATGAGGGTCACACGGATTCTTGGATCGCGGTGAATCGTGGGACCCGGTCGAGTTTGGCCCTGCGCGCAGCAAGGGAGGGCGACCTCCTGGGTCATGCGGGTGGAGCCTCTGCCTTAACTAGGTAGGGGGCCAAGGCCTCCCAGTCCCAGGGAGTTAGATGGAGTGCCCCGAGTGACGCCACCCAGAGCCCGGGTCTGTCTCAAAACTGAAGTTTCTGAAATGATAGCAAGTGAAGTAAAGAAACAACTCCATGAAGCTATAAACTCAAATCAGAAATAATCTCTTACCTAAAAAATGAAATGACAATCATATTGAAAGAAATACTGTGTGTATCCAAAGATCAAGATAAAAAAATAGAAGAACATAAGAAAATGATGGAAACTTTGAATGAAAACTATAAGACACAAATAGAATGCATGAAAAAGATTCAAAGGGAAATTCAGGAAATCAAAAATTCTGATGAAAGTTAGCAAAACCGCTTGAATGAAGCTGAAGATAGAATCTCAGACCTTGAAGACAGCATGGAAGCCCACGATCATGAAAGAAAAGATCTCTTAAAAATAACAAGGAAAGAGGAAACAACAATTCAACAGCTGCAACATGATGCCAAGAGAAATGACAAAAATTAACAGGTGTTAATGAAAAAGAAGAGGTCAATACTAATGACCTGCAAAGACTACTTGCAGAAATAATAGCAGAAAACTTTCCACACATGGGAAGAGCATCTGACATACAGGTAAGTGAGGCATACAGGACCCCAGTTAACCATAAGCAAAATAAATTTTTACCCACCCATATAATAATTAGGATATCAGAAATACAACACAAGAACAAAATACTCAAAGCTGTCAGAGAAAAGAAACAGATCACCTCTGAAGGAAAGACTGTCAGAATCATGGCAGACATTTCAACAAAAACCTTTAAGTCAAGAAGAGCTTGGAGTCAAGTGTCTCAAACCCTGAAAGAAAACAACTTTCAATCCAGATTGATGTATCCTGCAAAATTATCTTTAAAAATTGATGGAGAAATAAGGTATTTCCATGACAAAAACAATTGAACAAATATATGGAAACCAAAACAACACCACAAAGAGTACTGAAAGACACTCTAGAAATAAAAAAAAGATAACTAAAATCCTAAGAACAACAATAGAAGGAAACCACTAAGCAGCACAAACAATTAAAAAGAAAATGAAGAAAACCAACAGCAGAAAGATATCATCACAGGGATGAGTCAGTACATATCACCTATATCAGTCAACGTAAATGGTCTCAACTCACCAATAAAAAGAAACAGACTGGCAGAGTGGTTTAAGAAACAAAATCCAACAACATGGTGTATACAGGAACAGGAACCCAGGAAAAAGCAGGGGTAGCTATTATGTTTGCAGACAATGTTAATTTCAAATAGTGAATGATCAAAAGGGACAAAGAAGGTCACTACATACCTGCTAGGGGAAAACTTCAAGAGGAAGAGATTACAATCATAAATATATGCACCGAATATGGGAGCACCCAACTATGTAAGACAATTCTTAATAGATATCAAAAACCAAATAAACAGTAATACAGTTATAACAGGGGACATTAACACCCCATTGTCACAGAGAAACAGATCAATGAAACAAAAAATCAGTAAAGATATAATAGAACTGAATCAAACTTGTAAACAAATGCACCTAGTAGACGTGTACTGAGTGCCCAACCGGTCAATAACAGAATACACATTGTTCTCAGGTAAACATGGGTTATTCTCTAAAACAGATCATATACTGGTCCACAGAACATGCTTAAGTAAATGAAAAGGAATTGAAATAATTCCATACATATTATCTGACCATAGCACAATAAAATGGAAATGAATGACAAAAAACCCACAAGAACCACATACACACATGGAAATTAAATAATACTCTCCTAAACAATCAATGGGTCACAGAAGAAATTAAACAAGAAATTAACCAACATCTACAATTGAATGAAAAAGCAAATACAAATTACCGGAACCTGTGGGACACAATGAACGTAGTCCTCAGAGGGAAATTTATAGCACTAAACTCCCACATCATAAAAACGGAAAGAACACACATAAACAACCTAATGCTGCACCTCAAATTTCTAGAAAAAGAAGAGCAAGTCAAATCCAAAGCCCAAAGAAGGGAGGAAATTATTAAGATTAGAGCAGAAATTAATGCAATTGAAACTAAGAAAACAATACAAAGAATTAATGAATCCAAGAGTTGGTTCTTTGAAAGAGGAAATAAAATTGATAAACCACCAGCCAACCTTATCAAAAAGAGGAAAGAAAAAACTCAGATTTATGCATTAAGAAATCAAAAAGGTGAAATCCCTACAGGCTCTGTGGAAATAGAACAGATCATCAACACCTACTTTGAAAACCTTTACTCACATAGATTGGATAAGACAGAAGAAATGGACAGATTCCTAGAAACCTATGAATTACCAAATCTGAATCAAGAAGATGTAAAACTGCTGAAAAGCCTATTTTAATTAATGAAATTGAAAATGTAATTAGAACCCTACCAACAAGGAAAAGCCAAGGTCTTCATGGATTCATTGCTGAATTCTACAAGAAATTTAGGGAAGACTTAATGCCAACACTACTCAAACTATTCAATGAAACTGAAAGCGAAGTAAGTCTCCCTAACTCATTCCTGGAAACAAGTATTACACTAACACTAAAATGAGAGAAAGACTCAACCAAAAAGGAAAATAACAGGCCAATCTCCATAATAAACACAGATGCAGAAATCCACAATAAAATACTGGCAAATAGAATACAGCAAGTTATCAGAAAGATTATAGACCACGATCAAGTGGGATTCATCCCAGGAATGCAAGGATGGTTCAACATATACAAATCAATAAACATAATCCACCATATCAACAGGGCCAAGGACAAGACCTACATGATCATCTCAATAGATGCAGAAAAAGCTTTTGACAAAATCCAACACCCATTCATGATAAAAACCCTACAGAAATTTGGAATAGATGGTCTCTACCTCAACCTGATGAAAGCCATAGATCATAAACCAACAACCAACATCTTACTAAATGGAGAAAAACTGAAAACTTTCAACCTAAAATCAGGAACAAGACGAGGATGTCCATTATCACCACTCCTATTCAATACAGTTCTAGAAATTTTAGCCAGAGCAATTACACAAGAGAAAGAAATAAAAAGAATAAGGATAGGAAAAGAAGAAATAAAATTATCCCTCTTTGCAGACCATAAGATACTCTACATAGAAGACCTCCAAAAGTCCATTAGAAGACTTCTAGAAGGAACAACCAGATTCAGTAATTTTGCTGGATACAAGAGGAACTCTCAAGAATCAATAGCATACCTGTACACAAACAGCAAAGTCACTTACGGACAAATAAGGGAAACCACACCCTTCACTATAACATCCAAAAAATGAAATACTTAGGAATCAATCCAACAAAGGAAGTAAAAGATCTATACAGGGAAAACTACATTACTCTGGAAAAGGAAATCAAAGAGGATTTCAGAAAATGGAAAGATATTCCCTGTTCATGAATAAGAAGAACAAATATTGTGAAAATGGCCATTCTCCCAAAACTGTTGTACAGATTTAAAGCAATCCAAATCAAAATACTACTTGCCTAACTCACAGGGCTAGAGAAAGCATTCATGAAATTCATCTTGAACCAGAAGAGATCTAGAAAAGCAAAGGCTATTCTGGGCCACAAAGGTAAGGCAGGAGCTGTTACAATCCCTGACTTGTAAATATACTACAAAGCTACTGTGTTAAAATCAGCATGGTAGTGGAATCAAAACAGACCTGAAGATCAGTGAAAGAGATTAGAAGATACCACCACAACTACAAACACACTTAGCCACCTCATCTTTGACAAAGGTGTCAAACATGTACATTGGAAGAAAGATAGCCTCTTTAACAAATGGTGCTGGAAAAACTTGCTTTCCATAGGCTGTAAACTGAAACTAGATCCATGTCTATCACCATGCACTAAAAAAAGTCAAAATGTATCAAAGATCTGAATATTAAAAGAGAGACACTAAACTTGCTGGAAGACAAAGTAGGAAAAACCTTGATGACATAGGAGTAGGCAGACAGTTCCTGAACAAAAAAATCTAACTGCATGGGAAACACTGCTCATGATCAATAGCTGGGATCTCATCTTACTGAAAAGTTTTTGCCTCTCAGGAAATCTCCAACAGAATGAAAAGAAAACCCATGAACTGGGAAAACATCTTAGCCAATTGTCCAACAGACAAAGGACTTCTATCTAAAACATATAAAGAATTAAAAGAAATCAGGCCTCTAAAATTCAAGGACCCAATCCAAAAATGGGCATCTGAGATGAATACACACTTCTCAGAGAAAGAAATACAAATAGCAAATAAATATATGAAAAAATGTTCAACTTCAATGGTCATTCGGGAAACGCAAATTGAAACAACACAGAGATTCCGTCTCATTCCAGAAAAAATGGCCAACATAAAAATATCAACCAATAACAAATGCTGGAGGGGCTGTGGGGAAAAAGGAACTCTTCTCCACTGTTGGTGGGAGTGTAGACTGGTGCAACCACTGTAGAAATCAGTGAGATTACTCAAGAAACTAGGATTAGAGATCCCATTTGACACGGGTATCCCACTTCTGGGCATTTTCCCAGAAGAGTTGAAATCACCATACCACAGTGATATTTGTGTACCCATGTTTATAGCAATCCAATTTGTAATAGTCAATTCTTGGAAACAACACAAGTGCCCATCAATCAAGGAATGTATAAAAAAGATGTGGTATTTTTATACAATGTAGTACTACTCAGCTATCAAGAATGATTGCACTGAGACTTTTATAAGTAAATGGACATGACTTGAGACCATACTCGTGAGATAAATCAAACTCACATGTGTAATTACTGTATTGTCTCCCTACTGTAAGCAACTGAAACAGTACATATCATCCAAAATCTACAGTGAATATTGTGTTATGGTAAGAAACTGTTCAAACAGCAAAAGTAACTGGGAAATGGAAAAGGAGGAAAGAAGGAGCAGAAAAGAAAAAGACATAAATCTGTATATACATATATGTAAGATAACTAAAATATCTATACTACTGAATGTATTCATTATTGAGAAATATCGGTTAAAAAAAAAACCAGGGCCAGGAGTCTGGCTCAGTGACATAAGTGCCTGTCTGGCAGGCGCGAGGTTATGAATTCAAGCCCCGGTGTGAAAAAAAAATACTCATATGATTAGATCAATTTTACATGTGTATATCTGTTAATGTAAACAAGCATGTTGAAGCTAAGGATACACAATATTGCAACCATTGTCAAGTTCCTATCATCTTGTTTTGTAACCCTATATGCTACTGCTGTGGATTTGCTGTTTATATGATTATTTTGGGGCTCTCAATCTGAAGGGGCACAGAGAAAATGTGAGTGAGAGAGATAAGGAAGCCTTCAATGCAGAGGGCACAGGAGAGCTTTAGGGGCGGGGAGGGGTATAGAAGCTCTCAACAAGAACAAAGGAGTGTCATTACCTTTATCAACTTGGCTGTGGGAGAAGTTTGGGAGGTGGGCAAAATGACATATTAATAGCTGATTTGAAGGAGCACCTGCCTGTGTAAAGCAGGAGATTGAAAGATTTGCTGGATGCTGGGGGTGGAGGCTTGGGACATTGTGGACTCTTGGGATTGGAGAGGACTCAGTGCATGCGCAAACGGAGAGTGGGAGGTTTATTTCTGGAATGAGAAGGAAAACACAGAATTTTCCTTTTGAGAGCTAAGTTGCTTCTCTGGGTCCTTTACCAATTTGGGGGGATGTCATGTTATAGATAGTTAAGCCCCACATTAGCAGGATCTATCACTTTGTTCATTTGTTTGTCTCTGTTGCCTTTTGTCTTTCTTATATATGTCTTTTTTCTCTTAAATAAAAAAAAGAATTAATAACCAACTTCATCAACATAGCAGAATACAAAATCATTCAAAAAATCAATAGTATTTGTGGGTACTCATAATGAACTCAATGAGAAGAATTTTATGAAAACAATACTATTTATTATAGCATCAAAAATAAATCTAAATAAAAGAAATTAACCTAACAATAGAAGTGAAAGGCCTTTAAAAAGAAAATTAGAGTACTATGAAAAAAGGACTTTAAATAGGACATCAGAAAATGAGATGTACCCTGTTCTCACATAGGCAGAACCAATATAGTCAAAATGGCCATAATCTCAAAACTGTTTTACAGATTTAATGCAGTCTCAATCAAAGTGCCAACAGCATACTTCACAAATGTAGAGAAAAAAAATCCTAAAATACCTGTGGAAGCAGAAGTGACCCAGAATAGCAAAAGTAATCTTGAGAAACAATTGCAAAGTAAAAGGCATCACAATACCAGAATTCAAGACATGTTATAAAATGACAATGAAACAAAAAGGCATAGTACAGGCAGGAAAATACCCATGTGGATCAATGGAACCTAACAGAGGATACAGAAACATCCCCAGGCATATTAAGCTATTAGATCTTCAACAAAGGGGACAAAAGTATATAGAATGCAGGAAAGATAGCCTATTCAAAAAATGGTGCTGGGAAAACTGAATATTTTTTAGAAGATTCAAGTGGGATCTATATCTCTCACCACATACTAAACTAAAAACAAGCTGGATTAAAGATGTAAACATTAAAACAGAAACATTGAACCTACTGGAAAATGAAATAGGTAAAACATTTGGAGTCATCAAAGGAATAAAGAATTTTTAAAACAGAAACCTAATTGCACAAGATATGATAACAAGAATCAACAAATGGGATTACATCAAATTTTAAAACTTTGCCACAGCAAAGGAATCAATTAAAGAAACAACCTACTGAATGGGAAAAAGTATTTGCTAGCTATTTATCAGATAAATATATAAAGAACTCAAAAATATAGAGCAACTAGGAAAAGGCGCTTAATCAAGAAATAGGCAAGTGAAATGAAAGACACTTCTCAGAAGAACAAATAGACAAGTCTATGAAAAGACGTTTACCATCCCTGACCATTAGAGAAATTAAAATTAAAACAACACTAAGATACTTTCTATATCAGAAAGAATGGAAATTATCCAGAAGTCAAAGAGTAACAAATGCTAGTATAACTGTGATGAGAAAGGAACTCTCCTCCATTGTTACAAAATAGTACAACCAACACGGAAATCAGTATGGAGATTTCCCACAGAACTAAAATTAGAAATTCCATATAACTCAGCTATTCCCCTTCCAGGTATTTTCCCCCAAGAGCTAAGGACATCATAGTATAACAATGCAAGAGAACTAATGTTTATTGCAGCACAATTTGTAATAGCTAAATCCTGGACCCAGCCTGTATGCCAATAAACAGATGAATGGATAAAGAAAATGTGGTATTTACTCATTGTGAGGCCATTGGCCAGAGGTAGAAAGATATGCAAAGATAAAGGGACTTTTGGGGCCACAAGCCTAAAACTTCCAGGAATGCAGGGTTAAAGATTAAAAGATAGCCTAGGGGGCCACAAGTCTAAGTAGGCTCAAAATACATTGCCTTAAAGAATGCATGCTCTTTTCCTTGTCCTCTCCATACTCGAACTAATTATTTAGACTAGCCTTAAATTCAGTCACGTAACAGAACACATTGACCTTCCCCTGTCCTTTGCCTGTTCCCTACATGAATTTGTGCACAGGTTTCCTTGTTTGGTCCTTTATCCTTTTTTCTTAGTATCAGTAGAAAGTCACATAAACTTCAGATACAGGCTGTTTTTTCCTGAGACACATGTTGAACAGTGCCCAATAAAAGGCAGTCCCTCAGGACCTTCATGAAGGTTAAACTGGGTACTAACTTCAAGTAACCACTCATCTTTTATGCCATACCATGGTCATGAACTGTGACAATTTATAATGACTATGAAGAGGGTTCATCTGAGACATTTGTAGCAAAATGGATGTAACTGGAAAATAAATTATTGAGTGAAGTCAGTCATGCAAGCTTAAATACTGTATTGTGTCTCTTATTTGAAGAAGACAAAGGACAAACAAAGAGGATAATAAGGGATGAATAGAAGGAAATAAGAAGATAGACCTATTGCAAATGCAAAAGGATCCAGGAAATTGAAGGCAAAGTGATAGAGGGAGTAGAAGAGGAAGTAAGCACAATTAAGATATACTACATACAGGAACCTAATAACCTCAATGAATGTAAATATTACATGTCATAAACAAGAGCTTAAAATAGCAAAAACAAAAATGCAGAAAATTGAGTTAGATCTAGAGGAAAGGAGGTGGATGGGAAGGGGAAGGGGACTAAAAGAAGAAAATATACTATGTACATGTACTCACTCCCCAAAATGAATTTAAACGTTGCATGCTGCAAAAATATACTAATAAAAGAAACAAAATGAAAAGGACATCAGAAAATTGAAGGATATCCCCTGATCCTGGATAGTCAAAATCAATATAGTCAAAATGACCATTCTTCCAATAGTTATCTATATGATTCAATCTAGATCCATATCTCTTACCAGGTAATAAACTAAAATAAAAATATATCAAAAATCTAAATGCTAAAGACAAACACAATCTTCTGGAAGATAAATTAGGTAATGATTGATTATTTTAAGATCACTCAATCTGAAGCAGCGCAGAGAAATGAGAGCAAGAAAGAGATAAGGAGGAGGCCTTTAATGCAGAGGGCATGGGAGAGCTTTGAGGGGGTGTAGAAGCTCTCAACAAGAACAAAGGAGTGTAGTTACCATTATCAACGTTAGTTGGGTGAGGAGTTTGGGAGGTGGGCAAAATGACATTTTAACAGCTGATTTGAGGGAGCATCTGCCTGTGTAAAGCAGGATACAGAAAGATTTACTGGGGGCTGGCGGTGGAGGCTTGGGGGGTTGTGGAATCTTGGGATTGGAGAGGGCTTGGCACATGCGCAAAAGGGGAGTGGGAGGTTTATCTCTGGAATGAGAAGGAAAACATAGTTTACCCTTGGAGAGCTAAGTTGTTTCTCTGGGTTCAGTACCAAGTTGGAAGTATGTCATGTTACAGATAGCTAAGCACCAGGCTAGTAGAACCTATCAGGTAAAATTCTTGAAGTGATGGGTGTAGTGAAGGACATTCATAACAGAACTCTGATTACACAAGAAATAGTACCAAGAGTCAACAAAGAGGATTATATCAGATTAAAAAGCTTCTGCACAACAAAGGAAAAAACCAGCAAACTGGAGAGACAATCCAAAGAATGTGAAAATAGTTTTTGGTCAGGTACTCCTCAGACTAATATCTAGAATATACAAAGAATTTTAAAAAGTTAGACACCACCCCCCACACAATGTACAAGACGTGATGAAAAATTAGGAAAGTGAATTGAATAGACACATCTCAGAAAAAGTTGCAAAGGGCCATTAAACACATGAAATAAGTGCTCATTATGTCTTGCCACTAGAAAGTGAAAATTATAATGACACTGAGGAAGGGGGAGGCTCCAGCAGCACACGCCGGGAGTGTGCCCTCACTAGCTGCGCAGAGGATCCAGCTCTACTGGGTCCTGTGACTCAGCACAAGTCACCAGGGGAATGCCCGACTAGCCTCGCAGGTCACAGAGGTACTGAGCCCCGCCCAGCCCAGGACCCCAGAGCTGCTCATCAGGGACTGGCCAGTGTAGCTGCAGGGACTTGGAAAGCTTGGGCTCTGCCCAACAGAGCACAGGGCACGAGCTCCATAGTTCAGGGGTGCGGCCTGCACAGCGGGTCCTAGAGGTTACAAGCTGGCCCAGCCAGGAGCAAGGCCCCCGCACTGTAGACCTGGGACTCACCCAGGCTTGCCTGGCATTGCAGAGGCTCTGAACTCCTTGCAGCCAGACTCAGGCTCTGTGTGGGGCCACAATCCAGGATATGTTCTACCTAGCTGCTTGGGTCCAGGAGGTCTCAGGCCCCAACCAGTAAGGCAGAGGATCCAGCAGCACACTCCAGGAATATGCCTTCACTAGCTGCACAGAGGATCCAGGTCTACATGGTCCCATGACTCAGCGCATCCCAACAAAGCAATGCCTGGCTAGCCACACAGGACACAGAGGTACTGAGTCCAGCCAGGCCCAGGACCCCAGAGCTGCTCATCAGGGACTGAAAAGCATAGTTGCAGAGCCTTGGAGAACTTGGGCTCTACCCATCAGAGTGCAGGGGGTGAGCTCCATTGTTCAGGGGTGCAACTGGTGTGGCGGGTCATGGAGGTGGTGGGCCCACCCAGCCAGGAGCAAGGAACCAGCACTGTACACCTGGGAGTCGCCTAGGCTTGCCTGGCACTCCAGAGGCTCTGAAATCCTTGCAGCCAGACTCAGGGTCCGGGTAGCACCACACTCCTGGGTATGGCCCACCTAGTTGCCTGGGTCCTGGAGGTCCCGGCCCCCATCCAGTAAGGCAGAGGCTCCAGCAGCACACTCTGGGAGTGCGTGCTCACTAGTTGCACAGAGGGTCCAGCTATACCCGGTACCGTGACTCAGCGCAACCCACGAGGGGAAGGCCGGGTCAGACTTGCAAGACACAGAGCCACACAGGTCCGAGAACAAAATGACATAATGAAAGACCAAGAGGCACACTCAATCCCCCAACGCACTGTGAACAAATCCAAGAGACACCGACATGGAAGACACTGGGAGTCACACAACTGAACTTTCTGAAATGATAGCAAATGCAGTAAAGAAATAGCTTAATGAAGCTATAGAGAAACATAAACCAGAAATAATCTCTCAGCTAAAAAATGAAATGACAATCATTATGAAAGAAATGCTGTGTGTATCTAAAGAAAATCAAGACAAAAAAAATAGAAGAACAAGCCGGGCGTGGTGGCGCACGCCTTTAATCCCAGCACTTGGGAGGCTGAGGTAGGTGGAGCGTTGTGAGTTCGAGGCCGGCTTGGGCTACAACGCGAGCGCAAGGCCGGCCTGAGCTACATAGTGCGACCCTGCCTCAAAAAACCAGGGCTGGGGAGTTTGGCTCAGCGGCTTAAGCGCCTGCCCTGGCAGGTGCAAGGTTGTGAGATCAATCCCCAGTGCCGCAAAAAAAAAAAAAAAAAAAAAAAAAAAAAAAAAAAAAAAAAAGAAGAACATAAGAAAATGATGGAAACTTTGAATAAACAATATAAGACACAAACAGAATGCATGAAACAGATTCAAAGAGAAATTCAGGAAATTAAAAGTTCCATGGAAAGTTTGAGAAACCACTTGAATGAAGGTAAAGATAGAATCTCAGACCTTAAAGACAGAATGGGAGCTTATGGTCATGAAAGAAAAGATCTCCTAAAAATAGTAAGGAACCAAGAAACAATTAAACAGCTGCAAGACGATGCTGAGAGAAATAATATAAGATTAATAGGCATAAATGAAAAAGCAGGGGTCAATACTGGTGACCTGCAAAGGTTATTCACAGAAATAATAGCAGAAAACTTTCCAAACATGGAAAGAGAATCTGATATTGAGATAAGTGAGACATACACAACCTCAGTTAACTATAACCAAAATAAATCTTCAGCCAGACATATAATAATTACGATACCAGAAACACAGCACAAGAACAAAATACTAAAATTTGTCAGAGAAAAGAAACACATCACCTATGAAGGAAAGCCTATCAGAATCATGGCAGACTTCTCAACACAAACCTTTAAGTTAAGAAGAGCTTGGAGTGAAATATTTGAAATTCTAAAAGAAAACAACTTACAATCCAGATTGATTTACCCTGCAAAACTATCTTTAAAAATTGGTGGAGAAATAAGATACTTTCATGACAAAGAACAACTGAAGAAATTTATGCCCAGTAAACCAACACTACAAAGCGTACTGAAAGACACTCTAGAAAGAGACAAAGATAGCTACAATCTTAAGCACAACAACAAAAGGAAACTACTAAGCAGGACAAATAATTAAAGAAAAAATGTAGAAAACCAACAACAGAAAAATATCATGACAGGGATGAGTCAGTGCATACCACTTATATCAATCAATGTAAATGGTCTCAACTAAACAATAAAGAGAAAAAGACTAGAAGAATGGGTTAAGAAACAAATCCAACAATATGCTGTGTAGAAGAAACACATTTCACTCAAAAGGAAATTCACAAACTAAGAATCAAAAGCTGCAAAACAATGCTCCATGTAACAGGAACCCAGAAAAAAGCAGGGGCAGCTATTATGTTTGCAGGTAATACGAACTTCAAACCGAAAATGATCAAAAGAGATAAAGAAGGTCAGTACATACTTGTTAGGGCGAAACTTCAAGAGGAAGAGATTACAATCATAAATATATATGCACCGAAAATGGGAGAACACAACTATGTAAGACAATTCTTAATAGACATTAAAAACCAAATAAACAATAATACAGTTATAACAGGGGACCTTAACACCCCACTGTCACAGAGAGACAGATCATCCAAACAAAAAATCAGCAAAAAAATAACAGAACTAAATCAAACTTCTGAACAAATGGACCTAGTAGATATGTACCGAGTATTCCACCCATCAACATCAGATTACACATTCTTCTCAGCTGCACATGGGTCATTCTCTAAAATAGATCATACACTGGTCCAGAAAAAATGCTTAAGTAAATGCAAAGGAACTGAAATAATTCCATGCATATTATCTGACCATAGCGCAGTAAAATTGGAAATGAATGACAAAAATACCTACAATAACCACATAAACACATGGAAATTAAATAATACTCTCCTAAATAACCAGTGGCTCACAGAAGAAATTAAAGAAGAAATTTAACAATACCTACAATTGAATGAAAATGCAAATACAAATTACCGGAACTTGTAGGACACAATGAAAGCAGTCCTCAGAGGGAAATTTATAGAACTACACTCCCACATCAGAAAAATGGAAAGAACACACCTAAGCAACCTAAAGCCGCACCTCAAGCTTCTGGAAAAAGAAGAGCAAGTCAAGTCCAAAGCCCAAAGAAGGGAGGAAATTATTAAGATTAGAGCAGAAATTAATGCAATTGAAACAAAGAAAACAATACAAAGAATTAATGAATCAAAGAGTTGGTTCTTTGAAAGAGTAAATAAAATTGATAAATGCCTAGCCAACCTTATCAAGAAAGGGAAAGAAAAACCTCAGATTCATGCATTAAGGAATGAAAAGGGTAAAATTACTAAAGACCCTGTGGAAATACAGAAGATCATCAAAACCTACTTAAAAAACCTTCATTCAGATAGATTCAATAACACAGAAAAATGGACAGATTCCTAGAAACCTATGAATTACCAAAGCTGAATCAAGAAGATGTAAAACTGCTGAATAACCCAATTTCAGCTAATGAAATTGAAAATGAAATCAGGACCCTACCAACAAAAAAAGCCCAGGCCCTGATGGATTCCCTGCTGAATTCTACAAGAAATTTAGGGAAGACTTAATGCCAATATGCCTCAAACTCTTCAATGAAATTGAAAGGGAAGTAAGTCTCCCTAACTCATTCTTGGAAACAAGTATTACACTAATACCAAAACCAGAGAAAGACCCAAGTAAAAAAGACAGTTGCAGGCCAATCTCCCTAATGAACATATATGCACAAATCCTCAATAAAATACTGGCAAATAGAATACAGAAATTTATCAGAAAGATTATAGACCATGATCAAGTGGGATTCATCCCAGGAATGCAGGAATAATTCAACATACGCAAATCAATAAATGTAATACACCACATGAACAGGTCCAAGGACTAGAGAGATGCAGAAAAAGGTTCTGACAAAATTCAACACCAATTCATGGTAAAAAAAAAAAAAAAAAAACTACAGAAAATCGGACTAGATGGTCTCCACCTCAATATGATAAAAGCCATACATCATAAACCAACAGCCAACATCTTATTAAATGGACAAAAAATGAAAATGTTCAACCTAAAATGAGGAAAAAGACAAGGATGTCCATTAACACCACTCCTATCGAATATAGTTCTGGAAATACTAGCCAGAGCAATTAAACTAGAGAAAGAAATAAACAGAATAAGGATAGGACAGGAAGAAGTAAAATTGTGACTCTTTGCAGATCATATGATACTCTACATAGAAGATGCCCAAAAATCCATTAAGAGACTTCTCGAAATAGTAACCAAATTCAGTAATGTTGCTGGATACAAGGTGAACACTCAAAAATCAATAGCATTCCTGTACACAAACAACAAAGTCACTGAGAGAGAAATAAGGGAAACCATACCCTTCACTATAACATCCAAAAAAAATGAAATACTTAGGAATCAATCTAACCAAGAAAGTAAAAAATCTATACAGTGAAAATTACATTACTCTGAATAAGGAAATCAAAGAAGATTTCAGAAAATGGAAAGATATTCCCTGTTCATGGATAGGAAGAACAAATATCGTGAAAATGGCCATTCTCCCAAAATTATTATACAGATTTAATGCAATCCCAATCAAAATAACACTTGCCTACCTCACAGAGCTACAGAAAGCGTTCCTGAAATTCATCAGGAACCAGAAAAGACCTAGATTAGCAAAGGCAATTCTGGGCCACAAAGGCAGGCTTGAGGCATCAAAATCCGTGACTTGAAACTATACTACAAAGCTACTGTGATAAAATCAGCATGGTACTGGAATCTAAACAGACCTGAAGATCAATGGAATAGATTAGAAGATACAGCCACAACTACAAACACACTTAGCCACCTCATCTTTGACAAAGGGGCCAGACATGTATACTGGAAGAAACATAGCCTCTTTAACAAATGGTGCTGAAAAAACTGGCTTCCTATATGCCGTAAACTAAAACTAGATCCATGTCTATCACCATGCACTAAAATAAAGTTAAAAAGGATCAAAGATCTGAATATAAAAACGGAGACACTAAACTTACTAGAAGACAGAGTAAGGTAAAAATCTTGATGACATAGGAATAGGCAGAGAGTTCATGAACAAAAATCAAATTGCACAGGAAACACTTCCCAGAATCAACAACTGGGATCTCATCTTGCTAAAAAGTTTTTGCATGTCAAAGTAAATCTCCAACAGAGTGAAAAGAAAACCCACGAACTGGGAAAATATCTTAGCCAATTGTCCATCAGGCAAAGGACTTCTATCTAAAACATATAAAGAATTAAAACAAGTCAGATCCCCAAAATTCATAGACCCAATGTAAAAATGGGCATCTGAGATGAATACACACTTCTCAGAGAAAGAAATACAAATGGCAAATAAATATATGAAAAAATGTTCAACATCAATGGTCATTCATGAAATGCAAATTAAAGCAACACTGCGATTCCATCTCACTCCAGAAAGAATAGCCAAAATTAAAAAATCAACAAATAACAAATGCTGGAGGGGCTGTGGGGAAAAAGGAAGTCTTCTCCTCTGTTGGTGGGAGTGTAGACTGGTGCAACCACTGTGGAAATCAGTGTGGAGATTCCTCAAGAAGCTAGCATTAGAGATCCCATTCAACCCAGCTATCCCACTTATGGGCATTTTCCCAGGAGAACTGAAAACATCATACCACAGTGAGATTTGTGCACCCATGTTTATAGCAACCCAATTTGTAATAGCCAGATCTTGGAAACAACCCAAGTGCCCATCAATCAAAGAATGGACAAAAAAGATGCATTTTTACACAATGAGGTACTACTGAAGTATTAAGAAAGATTGCATTGAGACTTTTGTAAGTAAATGGACATGACTTGAGACCATACTCATAAGTGAGATTAATCAAACCCCCATGTGTAAATACCATATTGTCTCCCTAGTGTAAGAAAGTGAAAAAATATATATGATCCAAATTCTACAATAAATACTACGTAAGGGTAAAAAACTGCTCGAAGATTAAAAGTAATTGGGAAGGGAAAAGGGGGAAAGAGGGAAGGGAAAAGGAAAAGATATAAATCTGTATATATGTATATGTAAGATGACTAAAACGAACATACTGCTGAATGTATTACTTATTGAGAAAGAACGGTTAATACTGATAAGATTAGATCAATTTTACATGTCTATATCTGTTAATGTAAACAAACATTTTGAAGATAATGATATGCAATATTGCAACCATTGTCAAGTTTCTATCTTCCTGTTTTGTAAACCTATAATGTTACTGTTGTGCATTTACTCTAGTCGTTTTTTTTTTTTGTCTTTTGCTTTTTGTCTTTCTTATATGTCTTTTTTTTCTCTTAAATAAAAAAAACACACTGAGATTCTATCCTACTCCAGAATGATTGACTTTCATTAAGAAATCAAATAATAGCGAACAATTGAGAGGCAGTGTGGTAAAAGAACACTCTACATTGTTGGTGAGAATGCAAACTTGCACAATCGCTATTGAAATCAGTATGGAGATCCTTCAGAAAAATTCAAAAATAAATTTCCTTCAAACCAGTTATTCACCTTTCAGCTATCTTCCCAAAAGGGTTACACATCACATAACAGTTATATATACATATGCATTTGTAGCACAATTCACAATATCTAAATCTTGGAAGTGGTCTATGTGCTCTATAGAATGGATAAATAAAGTGTGAGATTTATACATATTGGTGTACTATTCTGTCATAAGAAAGGATAAACTGGGAGGAGCCACCAAGAAATCAACCAGTCAACCTTTCTGCCAAGATGTATGGGTTCCAAGGAGGGAAAAGCCAGCACCTCCCAAGAATCAGTCATGCTGGGACTGGGAGAAGCCACCAAGAAATCAACTAGCCACACTTTCTGGACTGGGGATAGCAGTCTGAGCATCTCTTGGGAGGATGACAGTATGCAATACAGCAAATATTGGGTATTTCCTTCTATCTTGTCTTTGAAGTCCATATTGTTCTCTCTGTTTTGCTTTGTTTTGCTTAATTGTTTTGCTTTATTCAATATTCTGTTTTGATTGGTTTTATTCTGTTTTGCTTTTGGTTTGATTTTCCTATATGTGATGGAATGGACAACTATTGTGAAGATAACAAGATACATTATCGTAGCTATTGTTGCTTTCCTACTATTCTGCTTTGAAGTTCTGTACCAATTTTGCTGCACTGTTTTGATTGGCTTTGTTCTGTTTTGTTTTGTTGGATTTCACTATCTTTAAAATAAAAAAATAAAAAAAGAAAGGATAAACTTGAATCATTTGTAGGAAAATGGATGCACCTTGAGACCATAATATTAAGTGAAATAAATCAGACCCACAAGCTTAAATATCTCATATAGGACATTTATGAGAAACCCAAACTGTAATTTAAGAGGAAAATAAATGTTGGATCATAAGATGTAGGGAGATAAATATTTCTCCTATGGGAAGGGGATTAAGGGATAAAGGAATGGATCATAAAAGAAGAGGGGAAGGGGTGCTATGTCATGTACATGTACCAACTCACTACAAGGAATATAATATTATGTACTAGAAACATATACTAATAAAAATACATTCTGAAAGTATATTAGAAATGAAATTCTCATAAGTCATATTAAACACTCTGTGCACCAATAGATTTGATCAAGCAGAAGACTGAATAAGTCTTGAATGACTGATGAATTATCGCACCTAAAAATCAATAAAGAAAAAATAAGAAATTTTTAATAAAGTTCCAAGAACTCTGGTGTGCAATTAGGAGAACAAATTTAGAAATTTTTAATGTAAAAGAGAGTTCCATAAAAGGTATAGAATTGTGTTCAATAAATTAATAATGAATTTTGAGAAAGATATGGACATCTTACTATAGGAGATATTTAGAATCTTGAAGAAGCATGACTAGAAAAGAATCCCCTATGAAACATTATAGTTAAAGTGTTAAGAACAGAGAAAAAAGAAATAATGTGGAAAGCTATGAGAGAAAAAATCTGAGTCACTTATACAGGTGAAATCATTAGAATAACAATAGAATTATCCATAGAAATGCTAAAAGCGGGGAGGGCAGTGAATGATATATTTAAGCCTTAAAATAAAATAACTGTCAGTGTAGATGACTATATCTAGCAAATCCATCATTCAAAATCAAAGTACATGTAAAGATATTCCAATATTAGCATAAAGAAATTTACAACCTGTAAGCAGGCTCTGCAGAAGATACTTCAGAGAATACTATGCATATAAAAAGAAGAGTAGATAAACTGCTTAGAAGTAGGAAATAATCAAAAATTAGAAAAAGAACAAAATGACAGAAATTACTACATGTGTTTTTATAATACCTCAATATAAATGGAATTAATTCTCCAATAAAAAGACAGACTGGTAGACTAGATTAAGAAAAAGACCCAACTCTTCTGTCTGCAAGAAATACACCTCACTGGCAAAGATATATGTAGACTGAAAATGAAAGGAAAGAAAACAATGCCCCATACAAATGAAATATAAAAGCAAGCTTCTGCTATACTCACACATGACAAAGAAGACTTTAAGAAAAATTTAGGAGATAAAGAAGACCACTACAATGGAAAAGGGAAAAAACCACCAAGATACAACCTTTATAAACATACATGCACTGAATATTGGTGCACCGAATTTCAGAAAACAAACACATTGCAACATAAAGAAATCTGTAGGTCCCAGTACAATCATAGTGATTGACTTCAACTTTCCACTCTTACCAATAGGTAGGTCATCCAGACAAAACATTAACAGAGAAACATGAGTCAAACTGCACCACAGATCAAAGGACTTAACAAACATCTACAGACCATTCAATTAAAAAATTGGAGCATACATATTTTTTTCAGCAGCTCTCTTTCTCCATAATGAATAATTTTGGGTGCCATGAAGCAAATCTAAACAAATACAAAAAATTGAAATAATTTCTTAAAATGTATCAGATCACAGTGGAATGAAATGAGAAATCAACAGAAAGAGAAATTACAGAACTTATAGGAACACATAGAGATTGAATAGTTCACTTTTGCACATCGGTGTGTCATTGAAGAAACTGAGAGAGAAATAATAAAGTTTCTAAAATCAAATGAAATTGAAACAAAACATACCAGAATCTGCAGGATAAAGTGAAAGCAATTCTAATAAGGAAATTTGTAGCTATGACTGCCAACATCAAAAAACTTAAATGCTACATTTCAAAATCTTAGAAAGACAAGAACAAATCAAAATCAAACCAAACAAAAAGAAAGAAAGAATAAAAGTTTAGGGCTGAAATCAATGAAATAGAGACTAAAAGAACAATAAACAGGAGCTATGAAACAAAGAGTTGAATCTTTCAAAAGTTAAACAAGATTAACTAACCTTCAGCCAAACTAACCAAAAGAAAAAAGAATACTCAAATCAATACAATTACAGATGAAAAGCAGGATATTACAACAGATGCCGGTGATATCCAGAGAATCATTAAGGATTATTTTGAAAATCTATTCTCTAATCAATAGGAGAATCTAGAAAACCAAAACTTAAGGACACGTATGACCTACCAAAATTAAACCAATAGGATATAAAAACATAAACAGATGAGTAGCAAACAAGGATACTGAAAAAATAAAAAGCCTCCTAACAAGGAAAAGCCCATTACTTGATAGTTTTTCTGCTGAATTTTATCAGACATATAAGAAAAATTAATACCAAGGCTCCCCACACTAGTTCATGAAATAAAAGTAGAACAAATGCTTCCAAACTCAATCTATAAGGCAAATATCACTAATAACAAAACTTGCTTAACATAGATGCACAAACCTTCAATAAAATACTTGCAAACTGAATTCAACATGTTAAAAATCATACACTATGTTCAAATTCATTTCATTCCAGGGATAAAACAATGGTTCAATATCCATAAATCAATGTATACTATACAAGATATAAATAGAATAACATATATAAATCATATGACAATTTCAATTGACACCAAAAAGCCTGAAAACTTTTCAGATCCTTTCACAATAAAAGCCCAGGAAAAAACTAGATGTGAAAGGATCATAATTCAATATAACAAATTATTTATATACCACACACCCATATCCAACATCACACTGAACTGGGAATAACTGAAAGTATTTCCACTAAAATCAGGAATAAGACAAGGATTTCCATTTTTACCACTACTATCCAATACAGAAATTTTAGCCAGAGCAATTATGCAAGAGGAAGAAATAAAAGGAATACAAGTAGGAAAAGAAGTAAAATTATCCCTATTTGTAGACAATAAGAGTCTAAATATAGAAGACAGTAAGGATTCCAAAAAAGACTTAAAGCTAGTTTTAAAAACTCAGCAGAGTGTAGATTTGAGACCATACTCATAAGTGAAATAAATCGGGCTCACATGTGTAAATATTGTATTGTTTCCCTAGTGTAAGAAACTGAAGGAGTAAGTAAGATCCAAAATCTTCAAAAACTATTATAAAAGGGAAGAAATTGCTCAAAGGGGAAAAATAACTCAGACACAGAAAAGGAGAAATGAAGCAGGGAAAAGAAAAAAGATATAAATTTGTATATATATATACATCTCATATATATATATATATATATATATATATATACACACACACATCAAATAACTAAAATGATTGTACTACTAATTCTATTAGCTCTTGTAACAGAACAGTTAATACTCATATAATTTGATCAATTTTACATGTCTATATCTGGTAATCTGAGCAACTCTTTTGAAGATAACTATGCAAAATAACAATTGTTGAATTTCTATCATCTTGTTTTGAAAGCCTATATTGTTATTGTTTTGGGTTTTCTGTTGTTTGTTTGACTCTTTTGTTTCCTGTTTTCCTTATTTTCTTTTTGTTTGTTTGTTTTTCCTTCTTTAAAATAAAAAAGAAAACTGTCCTGAATGCTGCTAATAATGGGGGGAGGGAATGAGAGAGAAGTAGGCAGGCAATTATTTACTAGGCAGCATGAAAATTAAATGTAAAAAATTTAATCATTACTTT
The DNA here is from genome assembly GCA_004363535.1 of Dasyprocta punctata. Classification (NCBI taxonomy): domain Eukaryota; kingdom Metazoa; phylum Chordata; class Mammalia; order Rodentia; family Dasyproctidae; genus Dasyprocta; species Dasyprocta punctata. Next base: position 21,924 of record RJWM01031042.1, read on the forward strand.
GCATTATTGTAATCAAATATGAATCAATGTGCTATTTTCCCTTTGTGTTTGAATAATTTTCAAAATCACAGCAGTTATCTTGGTTCTTTTTATGCATATTTTATTTCTTTTAAGGACATAAGTCCCTAATATTAGTTAATAAAACATTTCATAAATGTTAGCTATTATTACCCAATGTGTGTATAGACTCATTACTTAGTTTAGAAGATTCTGATTGAATTCATGTACTTAAAAATGTTTTTCAAAGTCAAAAAAAAGTGAGCAGAGTTGCATGATATAGTATCCCCATTAAAAAAAATCAAGTTTTTTTATAGCCTGATAGTAAAATAGTTGGGAAAAGAAACAGAAAAACAGTTCCATACACAATAGCATAAAAAATACCTAGGAATCAATCTAAGGAAGTAAAACATCTCTAAAATGAAAATTAGAGAACAACAAGAAAAAAATTAAGAAGATACTAGAAGATGGAAGGACCTCCCATGTCTGAAGGCCTTTGGTTCAATCTGCAATAGCACACACAAAAAAGAAAGAAATTACGTCATTTGCAGGAACATGGATGGATGCACGAATGGATGTAACTGAATAGCACCCTGTTAAGAAAATTAAGCCAAACTCATAAAGACAAGTATTGTATATTTCTCCTAATATGTGAAGTCTAAAAATGAACAAAAAGAACACATGAAAGTAGAAGTCAGACTATTATCAGACAAGAAGGAAATATGGGGAGGGGAGGAGGATAAGATGGGGTAATGGGGGACAGATATAATGAAAATATATTACATGTATGGCTGAAAATATCATATCAAAACCTAATATTTTATAAAACAGGCTCTAATAAAATATATTTTGAAAAACAGACCTCACTTGTAAGCAGCTCTCAATATTGATCTTACTGTTCTTTTTTATGGCCAAATAATAAGCATTCCATATCTATAG
>RJWM01031043.1:0-22708 GCA_004363535.1 Dasyprocta punctata
ACAGATCATGGTGTAGAGGTGCCCACTAACTCATTTGGGCAACTGTGGTCCTGTTCACTGTGTGTCATTTAGGACCTGAGATTCCTTTGAGACCTGGGTACAGTCAACAGCCAGGACAGGGAGGGATCTTCCTTGGAGTCACCCTGCTTTTTAGTCATCCTAACAGACCGTTCTGTCCTGCAGCCTTTATGCCTCTCTGTGCCTCCTGAACCACTGCCACAGGAGAGCTACTTCCCTTTTATCACAGAACAGACGGCATTGCAGAGCTTTTCTTGCACTTTAAAATGAGGTTATTCTGAATCCAATTTGATTGAAAACTAAGGGACAAAATTCAGTCTTGTGATTTCATCCTGATGCATGGATCTTCCCGTGGGCGGTGCTGGGAGTGAACCTGGGGCTCGCACATCCAGCCAGGCATCTACCACTGCGCTACACTCCCAAGCCCAGATAGGAACATTTTTTTAGTGTAAAGATGATTAGTACAGTTACATATTTCAGGTTCATATAAAATTAGTGTCATGTTTTGAGTTTTGGCCAGATCAGGGCCTGAAGTTTTGTGTGGTGGGAGTAGTGCAACAATTCAAAAGTTCTCTGCAAGAATTTTTCACTAAAATGAGGCTCATACTTTTATGTAATCAAATCTTTCGGAAGAAAACAGAAACTGCTTTTTAATTTCTCATCACTGTGTACATGTTCATTGTCATGGACACTGTCAAATATTTGCTGTTTTTTGTTTTAGGTAGCGTTTTATTTACAGAAGGAACTAACCTTCCACGGAGAAGCCCTACTGGCCACGAAGTCGTATTTCTAGATAATATAATAACATCTACTATAGGATGTCTGTGTTCTGTTAGGGAAAACAGTGTCTTTGCAGAATCAGGCTGGCAGTGCCTTGAATGACATAACAGTGAAGTAGTTTGTCCGGCAGAGAAGTCTCACATCTCAAATGGAAATTTTAAAATATATAGTGCATATACTATCACCTGTTTCAAAAAACGTATAGATAAATAATTTATTAAAAATATATACACCTCATAGATTTAAGCCATATTTGGAACAGGCTAGGATAGGATTATTAAAAAGATATATACTGAAGACTTAGTTATTATGATCTGTAGATAAATAAGACAGGTTTGGTCCTGTGAGAATTTCACTACTCTTCATACTCTGAGAGTGTCTAAGTAGATGGCAGCAGTTCATGGAGGCAGCAGTTCATGGAGGTATTCTCGGTGCTCAGTGCTAAGGAGACCCTGTGGGCTGTTCTAGTGCTTTGAGGCCGGCTCTGCGTCCGGGTTCAAGTCCGCAGCATAGAAGAGCAGGAGCTTCAACAAGTGCACTTTGTTTTGGAGCTGGGGCACGAGAGGCTCCCCAAGCATCTGGATGAGACGGTTGCGGAAGGCCTCGATGTGCTTCTCCACGTCCGTCACTGTGATGTCATCTCCTTGCTGGGGCTTGGGCTTAATCCTTTTGATGATTAAATCCTTTCGATCTATCACTGAACTTCGTAGGTGCTCTGCAGGAGGGAAAGGGGTCAGTTAAACTGAAAGGCTTTTTATTTTTTTATGATCTATGAAGGCAAAGTTCAACTTTTAAGAGGTAAAGGCCTGCTGCCTTGCTCCTGGGAGTTCCGTGCTAGCCCTGTTTCCAAAAAGGGCTGTGCTTGCTTTACTCAGACATTCAAGAAGTTTTGCACAGTTTTGTATTCTTTTAGCTTTTTTTCCCCCTTTTGATTTAAACAAAATAATGAAACCATTTCAAGTTAATATTCTACTTGAAAAAAATTCAGGTGAGTTTTAAATAACTTTAGGTAGATGTCTAAGTATGGAAAGAAATAGAAATGTTGAATGAAGTTTGTGGTGGTACTGTTTTATTGTATTTTGAACCTGTTTCCTCCCACTTTAGCCCCTGGTCCTGGGGATTGAATCCAGGACCTCTGCCCTGAGCTATACTCTCAGCCCTTTTTATTTTGAGACGGTCTCACCAAGTCACTGAGTTGCTCAGGTTGGGCTTGAACTTGTGATCCTCCTGTCTCAGCCTCCCAGAGAGCTGGGATTACAGGTGTGCAGCACCATGTCTGGCTCTGAACTATGTTGTATGTATGTATATGATGGATCAAATAAATACAACTCATGTTCTCATATGAGAGAAGGGAGACTGAGGTATGGAACAGGAAGACAGGAAGAATCCTGCAGTATTGAGTAGAGGTTGAGGTGTCAGTATGAACATGTATTATATAAAAAAGGTAAAATGATATAATTTAGTAGCTCTGTTGTCAGAAAGGGCCTAGAAGCAGAAACATTGCAGTAGCAATCAGCACTGTCCAGCCACTAACCCAGATCTTGGTTTCCATACACACTCCTCAACTCTCCACTAAATAAATAAAAAAAAATTTTTTTTTTTGAGGAAAAGCTAATTATAGGGCCAAGGCAAAGTAATGACAAGGTGAACCTGGAACATCTTTTATGAGAACTGATCCCAGCACTCTGGGAGGTTGAGGCACTAAGACTGCAAATAAGAGTCTAGCCTGGGCAGTTTAGTGACTTCTGAAACCTTCTTGTGAAAGGGCTATGAAGTAGCTCAGTGTGAAGCCCTGTGTTCAGTCCCCACTGCAAAAACCAAAACCAAAGCCCCAAAACTGATGGGGACCTGTTAAAAGCACACAGGAGCCAACTTTCCTATTGGACAGTGTGATCAGAAAAAATGACAAAAATGAATTAAATTAACACATTGGATTTTTCTTAAAGTCCTGAGTACATAGATATATAGGGGTCTTTTTTTCTTCACAAGACCAGTTAACTGCAGAGTGAAGGTATAACTAGAACCCTGCCACTTTCAACATATTATTTAATTCAAGTAAAAACCCAAATGGATGCTAGAGCCATCAAGCGAAAGGCTTGTAGTCTGTCTCAACATTTCACCCACTGAGTAACTTACTAATAAAGGGGAAACAGCAGAGAAGACTTACAGACCCTACCTGATCCCAAATGACAATGGATTTTTTTTTTTTTTGGTGGTGGGTTTCCCTAAGCCTCTAAGTTGCCTAGTCTGAATTTGAACTTGCAATCCTCCTGCCTCAGCTTCCCAGGAAGGGTACATGGTCATCTATTTGGTAATTTTGCCAATAAATTTAACATGGATTTTGATCATGAAACAACCACACAATTCTGATTATGAGACCCTGAGGCTTGACACTTAAGAACTATTATTATCTAATGTCTGCAAATTATTGGCTGGGAGTCTTAAGAAATGTCTATTATGAAGGACAAGTAAGATGCCAGGCGTTGGTGGTGCACGCCTGTAACCCCAGCACTTGCCAGTGGAGGTGGGACGATAGCTACAAGTCCAAGGCCAGCCTGGGCCTGAGCCAGCTGTCTTTAAAAGAACAGAAGCCAGAGTATGACTGTGAGTACAATGCTTGATACTTGGCTAGGAACTGGCTCAAAACAAAACCAATCATCTGTATAGGATATTAATGGGACAACATGAGATAATATTCTGTCAAGAATCATTTTCTTGGATATGAGGATAAATAGTGAGTGGTTTGTAGGAAAATATTCTTATCCTTAAGAAAGTCGAACTGAAGTTTTTAAACAGAAATATAAGGTGCCAACATATTCTAAACTCAGAAAAACCAAATCAAACCAAACCAAACCAAACCAAACCAAACCAAACCAAACCAAACCAAAGCAAAAAGCCTTTCTCAGGCCCCCATCCACAGAAAGGGGTAGAGTGGAGCTGGAGTTTAAAACCAGACTTTCAGTCTTTAATCCAGTCCTTTTTTATTTAATACTTTTTTTTTTTTTTTTTTTGTCTTTTTTGAGACAGGGTTTCACTATGCAGTTTAGGCTGGCCTAGAACTCACAGCAATCTTCCTGCCTCGGCTTCTCGAGTGCTGGGATTACAGGCATCTCTACCATGGCCAATCTAGTCCTTTTTAAAACCAGTATGTCTCCACAATAGTTCTTAGTGTCAAGCCTCAGGGAATCTAAGTGTTCTTTAACCTTCATATAGCATGAGTTAAAATCAATTGTATTACAATCATGGGCAAGTATATTTACAGGTACACAATTTTCTAGGTATTTGAGAAAAATTTGGAGATGCTATAAAATTTCAGTAAGAACTTCCTAAGACCCAAGACATTCTGCTATAATCCAGTGTAATTATCAATAGTGGACTGAATAGAATATTATTATTTAATGTCTGTAAATTTTGCCAACTGTCCCAATAATATCTTGTTTTGTATGTGAGATATACCACGGATTGAATCCAGGGTCGAGTGCCTGCTAGACAAATGCTTTATGATTGTGCTGTTCCCCACTCCCCCCGCCCCCTGGCAGCCCTCCAATAATGGAATTTATTACCCTTCTCCTAGTTAAGGGTCCAGCCTAGGTTCATGTGTTGCATTTAATATTCGTATGGTTTAGTCTTTTTAATCTGGAACAATGTCTCAGTGTTTGTTAACTTCTTGGTACTTTTAAAAAAATATGATGAGTTATTTTGTAAGAGGTCATTCGAGCTAGGTTTGTTTGAAGTTTTCTTCTGATTAGATCCAGATCATAAATTTTTGGCAAGAACACTATGTGTGGGGATATAGCTCAGTGGCACAGCACCTGCCTGGCAAGCACAAGGTCTTGAGTTCGATTCCCAGTTAAAAAAAAAGAAGACAATAAACAAAGAACAGTGATGGTATGTTCATCTCAGTCCAATACATCCAAAGAAAATTCAGTTTTCTCCTGTGTTAAGGTACTGTTTTTCCTTTTGTAATTAGTATTTCACCAGTTCCTCAGTTTTCCCAAGGACCTCAAGAATGCTTGGCTACTAAAATCTTTCTCATTTAAACAAGCTATACATGATTATCCTTGGCAGCATTTGCCTGAGACTACCTGCTCGAACTCTCCCAGATCCTTTCTGGTCACTGTCTTCACCTGTGATCTGAGGCTCTCTGAAGATCTGCTCTCATAGACTTGAGGGTATCTCACATACTTTGCAAGATGTACAAGACATGCAAACCCACGGGCTGGCTTTGTACTGTACTGGCATTGTACTGACAGATGTTTACAAGCGACTCAACAAAGATGCTGCAGTGAGAGGCCAGCATCAAACGCCAGGGTTAATCAGGTCATTCATTACTCATATGACGATGACTTTTATTTTATTTTATTTATTTTTGAGACAGTATCTTCCTATGTATTCCAGGCTGGCCCTGAATTCACTATGTAGCCTAGACTGGCCTTGAATCCACAGTGATCCTTCTGTTTCAGCCTCCCAAGTGCTGGGGTTACACGTGTACACCACCACGCCTGGCACGATGACTTCTGTTTATCTCTACAACCTGGTAACTAGGTTAGGACGCCCCTCCTGTCAGACATAATACAGATGTATGCCATTCCCTGTCCTCCACAGTATAACCAAGGAACAATGCTTTACTGAAGTGAACAAATTTGAATCCTCAGTAACTATTACTCATAATAACATCCAGTGTGACACCTCCGATGCCATCAGCTTGTGAGCAAGCGCATCTTACCTCTTAAAACATGCTGGTAACTGGACAATAGAAACTGCAGATGCTCAACCAGTTCATCCCAAGTCTGCCACTGGGTTTTATCAGACTGCAGAGATAATAACAATAATTGATAATAACTTCCTCAGTTAAAATTTTCATACAATTTTCAAGCCATTTTTACATAATGCTCAAGCAGTTGTGTTTCAAGCTAAAAATCTCATGGGCAGGAAAGGTATTCTCAGGCTTAGAATTGAAGCAGGAAATCAGGTACCTGGCACTTGAGCAGCGATGTGGAATTATTTAGAAAATAGAGAGCCTGGGCCAGAGACAAAGGCAGGCGGGTGGGCGTCTCGCAGCTGTGGAGGAATATGATTTCCAGCACCTTGCAGCGCAGCAGGTGGCTCTCCATGGTGGTAAAGAACATCTCTCTGTGTGGAGAGAATTAACCGTCACAATCACATTTCAAAGAACACATACCACAGTTCACCACGAACTGTCTAACATTTGTCTCAACAAAAGATAGCTAAAAGCAGGTGTACAGTGAGGCCTATGGAATTATAATACCTGTGGACAGGACAGAAATGGATCTGTCCATGAACTAACAATTACTGGGGTGAGGTCAAAATCTTTGATATTTCAAAAAGACAAGTTTAGGACACAATAAAAAGAATTACATTGTATTGTGAGAATTAATCATGAGAATAATTTCTGAATGCTTGTAACATACCAACTACTGAAGAAGGAAAGTAAGATAAAAGGAGGCATCACTCTCAAAAAGGTGCTAGTTGAACAGGGCCAAGAGGTACACAATGGGAACTTGAGGTACACGGGCCACATGTGTGTATAGGTGAAGTGCTAGTGCCCCAGTGATATGCAGAAGAGAGAACGCATCCGGCCAGGGACTAGAGGCATGGGCTAGGGCACTGGTGGCGAACCTATGGCTCCTGGGCCACACAGGGCTGTCTGTATCACTGAGAGCTCTAAAAGCTTTGATATCACTGGGCTAGGAGGAGCAAAGGAAGTTTAAGGCAGGAGGTATTTCAATGGAGGGAAAACAGGCAATACCAGAGGAATAAAAACAACGTACAACCGTGGCACTGCAGCTTCTTAAATTTCAGCTTTCTTAAATTTCAGTCTTAAATTGAGACTCTACAGTTCTAGTCTTGCCCTTGGTTTTGCCACTCGGTGCCCGGTTTCACAGCAATGGCAGGCTGAAGCACTTTTGTGACAAAACCAGAGCCGTGCTTCAGGAAAGTGAGTCATGCTTATTGTTCTCAAAGCAGTAAGCGTTCTAGAAAAGGCTCTGAATCTCAGGTACACAGGGTGCATCTTTGGACAGCTGAGGGTTTCTGGCTCGTCTGGTTGTCCTTGCCAGTTCTGTGACCCAAGCACTTCTGGCAGGCAGACAGCTTGGCAAGAGATGAGGAGATGGCAACTAGAAAGAACAGTGTGTCTTGCTTAGTCAACAAGGAAAAGAGCCAGACCCAGTTCCAAAGAATTTTCTCCTACATATTTTGCCTCTTTGCAGTTTTGCAGTATTTGGAAAATGAGGGAATTCTCTGTGCCACTGCATTTATAAAAATGATAAACAGGGGGTACACTCTATGCTGCTAGTCTCAGACTCTCAATTCCTCCCCTCCCCTACTTACTGGGGCTGGAGCCCTGGGCCGTGCACATTCTCAGCAAGCACAAGCACCCTTCCCAGCCTGAGACCTTGTCTCAAAAAAAAGTATTCACTGTTTTCTTTCCTGCCTTATCTTTGTCTTGCCACTAGATATATTTATGGTGTAAACAGTTTTCTAAAAACCAGAATGAATATTTTGTAACCTTTGCTGCTTACTATTCTTCTTTTTTTCTTTTTGTACAGGAGATTGAGTCCAAGGCCTAATGCATGCTAGGTAAGTGCCCTACCATTGAGATGCATCCCTGCCCCTTATTTTCAGGCAGAGTGTCACTAAGTTGCCTAGGCTGGCCTCAAACTTCCAATTCTCTTGCTTTGGCCTCCCCCAAAGCTGAGATTACAGGCATGTACCACCATGCCCAGCTTTGTTTTTTCCTATTCAAAAGTTTTTTAAAAATTTTATTTTAAATAAAATGAAACCTAACAAAATAAGACAGAATAAAGCCAGTCAAAATGCAACAGTGAAAGTGGTACAGAACTTCAAAATAGGACAATAGGAAATCAACAATGGCTACCATAATATAACTTGTTACCTTCACACTAGTCGTCCAGGTCATCAGACATAGTAAAATCAAATAAAACAAAACAGAATAAAACCAATCAAAACAGAACATTAAATAAAATGAAACAATAAATCTGAACAAAACTAAACAGAACAATATTGGATTTCAAAAACAAGACAGAAGAAAATCCCCCATATTTGCTATACTGCATACTGTTACCCTAATGGATGCTCAGAGTACTGGCGTTAGGTCTGCAAAGTCAAGCAATACAAGCATTTAGTTGTTTTTGTACCTCAGTTGCTATCAACTCGGCCTGTCCTCCGAATCAGCTGGTTGCTTATGGGGGAGGGGAAACTTCTTGATTCTCAGCCCATGTGCTGGTTGGCTCATATGGGAGGGGCGAACTGGCTTCTGTCTTTCTGGGCCCTGCATTGTTTTTGCTGTTTACAGGATGGGCGAATTGGCTTCATATAGTCCTCCTTCAAGACCCAGCATGGCTTTTGCCAACTCACAGAAAGGCCAAACTGGCTTCTCTCTTCCTGGGCCCCTGCATGGTTTGTGTGGCTTACGGGATGGGCAAATTGGCTTCCTGTTGTACTCCTCCCAGACCCAGCATGGCTTTTGCTGACTCATAAGGAGGGTAAACTGGCTTCCTTATTCAAAAGTTTTAAGAATCTAGAATAGTTTTGAAAATCTGTCTCATTTCTTTAATCTGTTTTTAAATCCTTTCCCATGTAGAACTCCACATTATTATAAGTAAAGTTATCCTTCAATTTTTTTTGTTTTTGTTTTTGTTTTGAGATAGGGTCTCACTATGTAGTCCAGGCTGGCCTCAAAATTGTGGCAATTCTCCTGCCTCAGCCTCTCAAGTACTGATATTACGGGCATGTGCCACCACTCTTGGCTCTCAAATTCTTTTAAAGTGTAATTTCTACTCTATATATTTTATTACTCTACCAAGACAATTTTTCTGTTTAATAAGTTTATTTGAAACTATATTTTCTCTTCCAAATTTTAGGCTAGGGCCTGCATTTGTCCTCGCTTTATAAATCCACAGTTGGTAAACTCAAAGAGCTATATAGGAAAACAAAGTAATCTTACTCTATTGAATAAAGTAGGAAATGAATGTAGAATTACTTATACTAACTCAAATTTAACACTTAAAAGTACATATACTTACTCAAATTCAAAATACCTATTCCAACAAGGAAAGCCAGTATCTAGATTTAGCCTAAAAAGAGTAGACGGTATTGGATTCACCTTTATCATAAAAACCATAAAATCAGATTAAATACATGAAACTTTTCAGATGTTGGAAAACATTTACAAAGAACTGTTACTCTTGAGAGATGAGAAGCAAAGGCAGGGGATTCCTTATTTATGCCAGATTTCTTGCTGGGGATACTTTGTAACAAAGGCAGAGGAAAATGAGGCTCATAAGTGAACAAAGGACTTGCTGGAAAGAATAAACAGAGACTGGAGTTCAGGACTGCTGTGATGGATAGAATTTGTTTCAGAAATGACAAAGCAATATGCGTGTGCGTATACATACATATATATATATATACACAAATAAAGATCTACAGTTGCTATCCGATTTCACATATACAGTGATACTTCAGGTGTTGAACTCAATTCCTTCCAAATTTGTGTTCAAAACAACAAAAAGTTTGAGAGATGAACATATTTTTCCCACAATAATGGAAAACCAAATAATTTGTTCTGAGGCTCAAAAATTACTTACAGATTCATTTTTCCTGGACTGTAACAAAATTTACAATGATTCTATTAACTCTATCATGATTTTCAGTTTTCCTCTTAGCTTTACTGCTGGTATCACTAACTTTCTTTGGGACTTGGTTATGATACTTTATACAAATAAAGCGCAAGAAAAAGAAACCCACAGTTACAAATATTTGAATGCACTAACGCACCCACTGTGTGCTGTCGGGGCGAAAGCAGCTCTTAGACTGACATGTCAGCCCTTTTGTGTCCACAGTGACTCATTCTCGGACAGTACAGATTTTCTTAGGTGAAATTTTTGGTTTGATCACTGAGCAAAGTTATGAACATCGAGCAGATTTTTTTTGCACTTTGCTGTTTGGGTAATAGAACGTTCAAACTTGGAGCCATATGACAACTGAGGTATCACTATATATACACAAGTAAATTGGAATATATATATATATATTATATATATTTTTGTTGTTGTTGTTGTTTGTTTTGTTTTTTTGAGACAGAGTTTCACTATGTAGTTCAGGCTGTCGATCCTCCTGTGTCAGCCTCCTGAGTGCAGGGATTATAGCCATGTGCCACGATGCCTGACTAATCTGAATATATATACACAAATGAACAGAATAGAAGAGAGATAAATAGGAAGGAGAAGTTAAAATACTTCCCCAAATTACCTCTTCCATTGTTTCAAAAATATTTTAATATATGTGCTAATTTATTTCATTTATATTACTAGTTTAGTTGAAAAGAAAGTTTTGTGTCATTGTCTATTGGTTATTTCTTTGTAAGAATCTTTTTGGCCTAAGTCTTGTCCTCTGAGCAACTACTCTGAAGATAATGATACACAGTGTACTAACTATTGTTATTCTGTTATTATTTTGTCATGAAATTTTGTTTTAGTTTTTCATAAATAAAAGAAATGTGTTTAAGGTGTTGCTAGCCCATTTGCAGGGAGAAATGACAAAAATCTGGCAGAGAACAGCTCCCAGGGGTTGTGACCTGAGTGGGCATTCTGGGGATCCCAGTGCTGGAGTTTCCATGAGCCAGATTGGAGACGTTTCATTGAACAGCAAGGGCATTCAGCTGAGGCTCCAGAAAGTGTCAGCCTCAATAGTCTTTTATTCTAATAGTCCTTTTGAAAAATTAGTACATGTTTGTGATACATAATAAATACATTTATCATGGGAAGTTGGTACATGTACACATCACATCTTAATCCTTCTTCTTCCTCTTCCTACCCTACTCTCTCCACTTCTAGATCTCCTTTGCAAAAGGTCTGTCTCACTGCTTCACATTATCTATCTTTTATTTTGCTCTTTGAATTATTCATACTTTGGGTTTCTTATGTAAGAGAAACCAGGCAATATTTAAGATTCTGTGTCTCATTTATTCACTAATGGTGCCTCCATTCTTCTAGAAAAGATTCGAATTTATCCGTCTTTATGGCTGAGTAGTATTAGCATCGAGGATCTTGCCTTTTATTTTTTTTTTTGGTACCGGGGATTGAACTCATAACCTCGCACTTGCCAGGCAGGCGCTTAGGCCACTGAGGTGAATTCCCAGCCCTATTTTTTGATATAGGGTGTCTTAGTTACGTTTTGCTTGTTGCCGAGACAAAATACCTGACACCCAAAGTTAGGGAAGGAAAGGTTTATTCTTACAGTTTCTCGGGAGTCTCAGTCCATAAAGTGGGCTCCAAGGCAGCATGGGATGACGGGGCTACAGTTCATGGTGGCTGCAAGCTGCAAGCCGCAATCCGCGCCGGCGAGAGGGCGGAAGCCGGGAAGCAAGCAAGAGGAAGACCTGCCTTCCCTTATATTGTATCTCAGCTCCACCCCTGGGCGGGTGTAGCAGTCACGTCATTAATCCTGGTGCTAGACAACAAACTGATCACAAGCATCAGACTCAGCCCCATCGAAAGTATGAGGGGGTACATAGCATATCCCATACACAGGGTCTCACTATGCAGTTCAGGCTGGCCTTGAACTCACTTTATAGCCCAGGTTGGTCTCGAACTCACAACAATCCTCCTGCCTTAGCCTCCTGAGTGCTGGTATTAAAGGCAAGCGTCACCACGTCCAGCTTGAGAATCTTGCCTTTTAATAAGGGCTGCTTCAAAACCATCCTTAAAAGTTCTACAATCAAATCTTGATACAAAACTCTAAAATGCCAGAAAATTAGTTGCCTAAGAATAAAAGACAATACTTTTTAAAGGAAAACAGCAAATTTAGACTTAACAATACAATGCCCAGTAAGTCCAGCACATTGTAAAAATTACCAGACAAGAGAGAAAGCAGGACAATGTGATCTATAACTAGGAAGGAACAGTCCAAAGAAACAGACCAAAAGGTGACACACATGCTGGAATTAGTAGATAAGGACTTTAGAACATCTATGATAAATACGCTCAACATTTTAAAAAGCAAGCAAACAAACTGAGATGTATATAGTCACCACATGAGGATTTCAAGCAAAGAGAAATGTAAACTATGAAAACATATGAAATAGCAACTGTAGATCTAAAAATACGGTATCTGAAATGAAACAAAAAAATCATTCAACTGGCTTAACAGCAGATTGGCAGTACAAAAGTAAAAAGATAAGAGATCTTGAAGATTATCCAAACAAATAGAAAGAAAAAAATGACAAAACAAATTCAAACAGAAAACACTGAGCTTTAATGATTTGTGAAACAGTGCAAAGTGGTGTAGCATACACATATTGTAATTCCCAGGAGAAGGTGAGAGAGATGGTGGTGAGAGCAAAATGTTTCAAAGTTTGATAGGTTCCTTAAGTGCAATAAACTCTAAGCACAATAAGCATAAAGAAAACCACATTTTGGTATTATAGTCAAATTGGTGAAAACAAAAACAAAGCAACCAAAGAGAAAACACCATTATATAGGGACAAAACAATAAGAAATTTCTAGCCATTCTTTTGTCTTTCTGTGGCTAGGACTAGAAGCTATGGTTTCATGTTTAAGTGTAAGCTCTACCACTTACATACACCATCAGCCCAGAAATTTCTAAAGACTTTTCAACAGAGACAATGCACAGAAGAAAATGGAATGTATTTAGTATAAGAGAAAAAAGCCTCTATCAATTTGTAATTTCATTATATCAAAACGCCCTTTATAAATGAAGATGAAATAAAAAAATCAAGATAAAAACAGACAGAACTCATTCTTGCCCTACAAAAATGAACAAACAAACAAACAAACACAAAAAATCATTTAAAAAAGTAAGTTCTTTGAGTGGAAGATAAATAATACAAAATGGAATTTGGATCTTTAAGGAAGGCAGAAAAACATCAGAAATGGTAAATGTAAAAAAGATTCTCCCTCCAGCTCTTAATTTACTTGAAAACAACTAAATGTTTAAAGCAAAAATAGTAGTCCTCATCCTGGAGCTGATCTGTAAAAGTAAAATATATGGCAATAGTTACACGAAGGGTGACAATGGGGATTAAAAATACATAATTGTAAGATTCTTATATGTTAAACAATTTTAACTCAAGGTAGACTATAGTAAATTAATTATGTATACCATAATTCTAAGAGCATACATTTTTTTTTCCAGAAAGAAGCACTGGTAAAATTCAATACCTACTCCTGATAGAAACTATTAGAATAGACTGGAATAGAAAGGAACTTCAACTTGTTAGTGAATATCTAAAAAAACATTATAGTTATATCATAACTAGTAATGAATGATCTATTAATTAGTAAATAATTAATGAACTGAATACTTTCTTTGTAGATCATGGATAGAGCAGAGATTACACTCTTACTACTGCTATTCAACATAATACTGCAGGATCTAACTAGTGAAGTAAAGAAAGAAAACAAAAGATACACATATTATAAAGGAAAAAAAATTTCAATTTGCAGATGACATAATGGTTGTATGGGGTATGCTATGTCCCCCCAAGGCCTCATATAATTTTGATGGGGCTGAGTTATTGGTTTGTTGATTGACAATGTGAGCGCTGTGCCCGCCCAGGAGTGGAGCTGACATACAGCGTAAGGGAAGGTGGGTCTTCCCCTTCCGCCTTCTCTCTCTTGCCAGCATGCCTTGTAGCTTGCAGCCGCCATGAACAGCAGGCCAGCCATGCCACGCTATCTTGGAGCCAGCTTAAGTATGGACTGAAACTCCCGAGAAACTGTAAGAATAAACCTTTCCTTCCCTAACTTTGGGCGTCAGGTATTTTGTCTCGGCAACGAGCAAAAAGTAACTAAGATAATGGTCTACATAGAAAATTCCAAGGATTCTGGACAAAACCATGATCTACAAAATGAGAAACCAATAAATTAGATTTTACTGAAACTTTTCTTCTGTGCAAGATCTTGTTAGGAGAATTAAAAGACAATCTGTAGAATGGGCAAAGTATTTAAAAACCACAGATTTGCTGGGTGTAGTGGCACATACCTGTAGTCCCAGCACTCAGGAGGCTGAGGCAGGAGGATTGCCATAAGTTTGAGGCCAGCCTGGGCTATCTAGTAAGTTCAAGGCCAGCCTGGACTGCATAGCAAGACCCTGTCTTCAACCAACCAACCAACCAACCAACTCACCCAACAAAAACCAAAGGAAAAAAGCTCCCATAGATCTGAGAAATGATTAGTATCTAAAATATATAGCTTTTCAAAATTCAACAGTTAAAAAGCAAACAGTAAAAAAACAGAACATGGAGGGCCGGGGATATAGCTCAGTGGCACAACACCTGCTTGGCAAGGACAAGGTTCTGAGTTCGATTACTGGTACCCGCCCCCCCAAAAAAAAGGCAGAACACGGGAAAAGAGATATTTCCCTCAAGAAGTCAGACACAGACAGGGTAATTAAGCATCATTAGCCATTACACAAAAGAAATGAAAACAACAATGAGCTAACACTACACACTTATCAGAATGGCTAAAATAAATAGTGACAACATTAACTGCTATCTGGGGTGCAGAGAAACAGGATCATTCATGCATCGGTGGTGGGAATATAACAGTTTCTTTTTTCTTTTTTTTTCTTTCTTTTTTTCTTTTCTAGGTTTTTGAGACAGGGTCTCACACCATGTAGTTCAGGTAAGCCTTGAACTCACTATGTAGCCCAGAGTGGCCTTGAACTGCCTGAGCCTCCCAAGTGCTGGGATTACAGACATGAGTCACCATGCCCGTTGTTTCTTTTGTACATAAAACATTAACATAGTTTCTAACTATACAAAAAGGCTTACTCAAGAAAGTATTTATTACCACTACCACCACTGTTGTTGCTGGAGACCAGGCTATCCAGGGTTAATTTGCTGAACACAGGGACCTCTGGTTGTGTTGGAAAAGCTCCTATTCACAGTGCTCTGAAGTCAAGATGACACCATGGCTAAGACAGCCAAGGACACGAGCAATAAAGCTGCCAACCTCAGAGATCAAACAGTTCTCTTAATTGGTAAAATTTACTGCATGGAGAATTCTTTGAACTGACTTTCAAGGTCCTGCTCAGGTCCTGTGCTGGCCTCAGTATCCTCTTCCTTTGTTTGAAAACCAAATAAATATGGCATGTCTGGTGAAGCTCTTTGTCTTTACTTCTAAGAGAGAGAGCTCTGACTTTCCTGGATGCTCCAAAGATCATATCACTGGTTTCTTTTACTTAAGATGTTTGCTGTCCCTTTGTTCAGGAGATTGAGGCTAGGCCGAAACTATGATAACTGTCTCTATGACCACTCCTGAGCAGTACCTTTCTCCTTTCTATTCCATTCTTCCCTACCTTCTTTATATAAATAATTTTATTGGTCTATGGTTGAACATTTTATTTTTCACAAATGATTGAATCTTATATATTTTTAGATTTTTCCTTTTTTAAAAAAGGTATCCAGATTTAAAAATTTTTTTAAAAGCACATGGCCTCCTTTGTCATCCATATGGCCTGCGCAGAAGTAAATTCAATCCCTCTCTTCACTGAAAAAAAAGAATTTTGCTGATAGTTGGACAGATATTAACGTGAATCTATACATAAGTTTAGGGAGAATAAATGTTTTGGTATTTGTCCAGTTTCACATACCTAATCTCTCTCCACTTATTTAGGTTGTATTTGAGTACTTTTGATTTGGTTTTATAGTTTTTAGGATACAGATAATGAATGTATTTTGGTAGATTTATACAGCAATGTCATTTTAAGCTTTTTTGTGATGTTGTAACTTGTGCCTTTACAATTTTACTTTTGAATTGTTCATTGCTTGTATATAGGCAACACTAGATTTCTGTATATGACTTTGTGACCTTGTACTGTGACCTTGCTAAACCTCCTTGTCTGTTCTATTGATTTTTATGTAGATTCTTTGTAAACAAATAAAAAAATGTATCTTTTTAATTTTAAAGGGAATAAAACAGTAAGATGAAACAAAACAGTGGTAAGACAGTAGGAGATCCACAATCATAACTATATTGCATATTGTTATCCTCTAAATACTTGCTCAGACTACTGGCCCCAGGCTTGCAAAATCAATCAAACAACGTGAATGTCAGGCTGTTTCCTTACTTCAGTTATTATCATCTCAGCCTGTGTTGCATTTGGTTGCTTAAGGGTGTGAGTGGGGGGCAGAGGCAGCTTCCTTGCTGGTTCTCTCCTGCCTGAAGGGCCACTGCTGGCACACATAGGGGCTGCACAGCTTCCATGCTGCCTCTCCCCAGCTGGCGGGGCCACTGGCGGCACATAGAGAGGCTGCACAGCTTCCTTGCTGCTCCTCCCCGGCCAGCACAGCCTCCGCTGGCACACAGAGGGCTGCACGGCTTCCTTGCTGCTTCTCCCTGGCTGGGTCTCTGCCAGCGCATGGGGGCTGGGGCTGCATGACTTCCTTGTTGCTTCTCCCAGTCAGCACCCCTGCTTTTCTTATTTTTGCTGGATTCCTGGATTATCTCTCTCCATGTGCTTCAAATCTCAGTTCCGATCCTTCCTGTGTCCACAGGACCCACCTCCCTCCTCCTTCTCTTCCTCATGTTGCTATATTCTAGGGTGTAGACACCAAAACTTAGAGAGGTTTTTTCTCTGCTGCTCACCACTTCACCATTTTCCCAGAAGTCTTGGTATGCAGATTTTTACTCACTTCTGTATTTTGCTTTTTTAAAAACTGTATCTTGGAAATCAATTAGTAGAAAATGTCCTTTTATTTTATTTTCATCTTTCTATAACCACACAGTACTCCACCATGCAGACAGATAACAGGTATTCAACCACTGCTCTATGTATGAGCATTTAGATTCTTTCCCATATTTGCAATTAATTACAAACAATGCTATAGCAAATATCCTTGTGCACATGTATTTTCATGTTATTAGAAGTGTCTCTTCAGGGTGAATTCTAGAGGTGAGATTGTGGGATCAACAGGTAAATGCACATTCAGTTCTGTTATGAACTGCAAAATTCCTGTCTCATTAGGGTTGTATAATTTTTGCATTTTCAACAGCAATGAAACGAGTACTTGTTTGCTCATATCCTTACTAGCAGAGTATATTATTATTCTTTAAATTTAAACTTTTTAGATGGACAAGAATAGTATCTCAGTACAGTTTTAACCTAGTTTTCCTTAAATATGAGTGAAATTGGACATTATAGGAAAATATAATTACAGAACATTGTTCTTAATAAAAAAAAGAACCAAAAATCTTTCACAAAATACTAGCAACTTGAATTCATGAAAATATAAAAAGGTAACACGAAACCAGGAAAGATTTTTATTCCAGGAATACACGTTGATTAAAATTTAAGAAATTACAAGAATCAATGTAACTCCTCACATCAACAGGAGGATGAAAAATTATGCTTATTTCAATAGATGCAGAATGCATAATTGATAAATCTCAGTGTTTATTCTTTAGAAAAACATTTGTTAAACTTGAAATGCAAGGAATTTTCCTTAGTCTGACAAAAAGCTCTTGTGAAACATCTACAGATAAGTATACATTTAGTGGTCAAAGACTGCATGTTCTCCCTTTAAAGATCAGGAGCAAGGCAGTGGTATCTGGCACACAGCAAGAAAAAGAAAGAAAGGCATACATATTCAAAAGGAAGGCATTAAACTTTCTTTATTTGCAGGTAATATGACTGTAACATGCAGAAAATCCTAAAACACTAGAAAAATTGATACAGGTGTGGTGGCACACACCTGTAATCCCAGCACTTGGGAGGCTGAGATAGAAGGATCGTTGTGAGTTCGAGACCAGCCTGGGCTACAAAGTGAGTTGAAGGCCAGCTTGAACTGCATAGAGACCCTGTCTCAAAAAGACAAAAAACAAAACAAACAAATAAAAAACCAAAAAAAAAAAAAAACCCCAAAACAACAACAACCCTAGAAAAATCTACTAGAATAAATGAATTTATCTAGGTTGCAATTTTTCAATATATTATCCATAAGCCATTGGAAAATGACAAGTCATGCAAATGAATGCATTTGCCAAGACTCACTGAATGATAATTTTGTAAATTAGTTTACATAACTGTATGTAAATTATACATATATTTCGAACTAAAGTAAAGACCACATAAAGTATCCTCTAGTATAATGGGGATGGGTGGCCAATTTGTTCTTTCTGAGAGAATTTTAAAGTAGAGTCAGCTTTTATTTAAATTATTTTTGTCTATTTTAAGTCTAAATTTGAAGGATAAGTTTTTAGCCAAATAGATATGAAAGGAAAATTTAGTCTCCATTTAGGGTATCCTGGCTTTTCCCAAGAAATTATGCCTGATTTGAAAATAATACCAATTAGTTGGGAATCTCCTTTCACAGGGTCAGAGAGACACAAATGATCCATTTCTCCCTTTTTAAAGCTTAGGCTTTTTCTCTTTTAATATTCTGTTTTCAGCAGGCCATATAGGTAGAAAAGATAACTTACAACAAAATGACTTACTAGAAGTTTCTTTCTTTTTTAATGAAAACCAAAACAAAATAAAACTAGACTCACCTCTGACTCCTCTGAGGTATGTCCAGTACAAATCCAAACATCATCTCAGCGATTTTATTGGAGCTGCAGGTCGGAGTCCTGTCCACCTCCACAGCTATGGACAGCATCCTCTGAAGCTGGCACACAATCCTGAGTTCAGAACATAGGACACAAGTGAGTGGGGGGATCAGGAACAAGGCACCTTGTGACGGGGATGAGGGCCCCACAAGCGTGCACTGAGAGTACAGACTACTAACGGATTTTGTAAAGCACACACTGGATTAGGGAAAGCTACTCAAGACATGAGCATGCTTTCGTTTAGCAATTTCACCTACCTGAATCCCTTTTGCCAGACCATATTATCTGAACCTCTCAGAACCTGGGGGTAAGCTGCAAAAGCAAGCTGCTTTTTTAAAGTCTATTCCCTTCACTTCCTTGAATTTTTTTGTACAGGGAATCGAATTCAGGACCTTGCACTTGGTAGGCAGGCGTTTGGATCACTGAGCAACATCCCCAGCCCAAGTGAGCTTGCTTTTAAATTCAAAAATAGAACCATATCCAGAGAACTTTAAAGGCCTTCTAATCTATACTTTCTCTAGTTTGTAAACAAAGAAAATCAGGTCCAAAATGAAAACTTATTTGATACAGGAATAACTTTATATCTGCCATATGACTTTCTCCTCCAACTGGTTCTTTTACAGTATAGTAGTTGCTGACTATGTTTAGTCTCAGAACTTCCACTGCTGGAACCTCACCCCTCCCATCAGACCTGATCATAGATACAGCCAGCCTGACACAGCTTTAGAAATCTGGGCAACACTTCAAAAAGGTAAACCTGGTCTGATGTCGGCCCTTTCTAACATGTATTATTTGTGATAGAGAAAGGTTTTATTTTCAGAAAACTTGCAGCTAATGACACAACAGGGGGACAAAGGTCTTTGGCATTAAATTCTGGCTCTTCAGTGATAAGCTGGTCAATCTTCAACAAATTACTAAATTGCTCTGAGTTGAGGTCTGCTCACTTTTGAAAATCATCTATTTCATAAAGTTGTGAGAGACATGAAAAATATTTGGCAGATAGGTAACTCAGTGATGGTAAATATTAGCACCTAGAATGATTGCCGATAAGATCATGACACAACTAACTTTTAGGGGGTCCTGTTGTTATTTCTATTAACATTTACCTAAAATTTATTATATGAGGTTACCTTTCATTGAAGAAACCATGTCTGTCACCCTCTGGGGTCTGTAAATGGGACCTCCAGGGTAACCCAACTTTAGCATTTCCCTAGATATGCCCAAATAACTCTGTCCCATATGCCCAATGCTTCACTGCTCTAAAATCACCCCCCTTGAGATAAGACTGTCTCCTAAATAACTTGAAAACTATAGATTTAATATCAAAATCAGGTTGATCCAACTATGTAGTTGCCATATGCAAATTTAGGTGCAAATGCTGTATTTGAAATGTCAAGAATGACTGGCTTTTACCAGTATGATAGACATGAAATTCTAGGTTACTTGTGTTAGGAAAGCCCTCACCTCTAAAATCCTGGTGTTTCTCAAAACAAAAACAAAAACAAAAACAAAACACCAGGACCACTCTCAACTCCAAAAAACAAATGCTATGAATGTCTTTACAGTGCAGTCTGAGGAACAGAATCTGCCCTGGTCTGAGTCAGTGCTGTTGCACTGGTTGGAAACTGCAGGTTGAACTGCTATTTCCCCCCGACTAATGAAGCAGTAAAACACAGGTTCCCAAGTACTACAGGCTGCTGGAACACCCACTACCTACCACTCCTCTAAGTCAGTGGATATCTGAAGTGATGAGTAGCTACAGTACTTGGAATCCAGGAATAGGAGGGCAGGGTCCTCCAGCTTTTGTTTCATTTCTACATGGTGAATTTGTATTCACTTGGTGAAACTTTTTCTTGTTTTGGTACTGGAGATTGAACTCAGTACCTATGCATTAAGCTACATCTCATTTTTATTTTGATCCTTTTTTTTTTTTTTGCGGTACCAGGGATTGAACTCACAACTTCACGCTTACCAGGCAGGTGCTTAAACCACTGAGCCAAACTCTGGGCTATCATTTTTATTTTGAGACAGTTGCTAAGTTGCACAGGTGGGACTCAAACTTGTGATCCTCCTGCCTCAGTCTCCTACAGTGCTGGGATTACAGATGTGTGCCATCATATCTGACCCCTCTGTGAAATTTTAATCATCTGGGGTGAAAGCATCTGCTTTTGTCCTATCTTAAAGAGTTAGAAATTTAGCCTTTAGTTGTTTTTAATAAGGAACACTATAAGTTACAAGAGCTTGTTAATGATGGGGAAGTTGTTCCTTTGGACTGGGGTTATTCTCTAAAACACTAAATTCCAATAATCCTGGGAAAGATCACTGTGGCTCCCCCTTACAGCTGATTGGTGTTCTTGGTCAGGTTAGGCTGGGGTGAGGGTTGGCCACTGTTGGCTTTCAAAACTGCTCTTCCTGAAGAGGTTTGGTTCCCACTTGGGTACTGAGTTAATCCATCTTCAGTTACTGCTTTGACCAGCCACTTGATAACATCTCTGGAATGGAAGAAAAGAAAGAAAAGGTTTTAACTTCTGTTATATTTACAGAGCTCAGCACTGCAGCCTTGAGCTAGCATACCAGGCCCCTAGATTTCTCCAATGGCAACATAGGTGGCTATAGATTATTTTCAATATTTAAACAAGTCTTATAAAAATCCCATATTTAATTAAAGCATGGTTATAAAAGCTAACTAAAATATCAACATTTTCTTTTGAGTTATAATTACCAAAAACTATGCCTTGGGTCAAAGAACACTATCTGTGGCTTCTTGGCCAGGAACATTTATGAGGTAGGAAGAAAGTTGGACTGGATGATCATACAAATTTGTCAGTTTTCTTTTATCAAGTGTCATCTACTAATGCTAAGAACTGAGGTTTAATGAATGTGCAATGGAGTCGGACCTTATATAGGGCTTAGGCTCTACAAGGTAGTAATGTCCCATGTAGTCAAAATTACTTTTGATGGAAAGAAACTTCCTGCAAGATGGCTGCCCAGATAACACTGCGGGTAGGGAGACTCCCTGAATATACCATCCAAATGCTGGAATATAAAACAATATAATAATAGAGAAAAGGAAAAAAGAGGGAGATGGGTCCTCTGGACCCAAGAAGAATCTAAAACGAGAACTGTAGCCCACGGAAAGAGTAAAAAAAATGAAATAAACAAAGGCGGAGACCAGCAGCACCTTTGACCGGAGCAGAATCCAATTAGCGCTGTGACCCGAACTAAGAAGGTGCCTTTGGGGTGCTGGCAATAAGCGGTCGAATTCCTACGGCTGCTGTGGCGGGATGGCGGAGGCGGCAGTCAATTGTGGAGTGAGGTGATCGCGAGCAGGTGAGTGAGCGAACCCGGCGGCCCCCAGCCCCGCACCCCCGAGGGACAGCGAGGGACAGGCATCCATCTTGAGATCGGAACTGCACCTAATTAGGCACGGTTCCTGGAAGGCCATGGCGGAATCTGCGCCGGCGCCCTGGGGGTGATAGAGGAAGTTTGGCAGATGGCCCGGTAAGGGTTCACAGGGAGCGGCCCTACCCTCGTGCACTGCAGCAGACATCCGCGGAGCAGAGGCGGGCTGGGGAAACACACAGTGGGCCAACATGGGCTCTCAGCTGAGCCCAGGAAAATGCCAAGATGGAAAGGTAGAGGGTGCTCTCCAGACTCCGATACAAACAGCACAAACCCAGATGATGCAAAGGCAGACAAGGTTGGGAGTCCAAAAATTAAACTCTCAGAGGAGATGACAACCGAAGTGGGGAGACAACTCTATGAAGCTATGAAAGAAATTAAAGCGGCACTGTTAGCCCAACTGAGAACTGAAATGAAATACATCATAGGGGAATCGCTAAGCGCCTCTAAAAGAAACATAGCCGGAAAGGTGGAGGATGGTAAATCAAAGGAAATTGAGAATGAAACAAATAAAGACTTAGAACGCATTAATCAGATTCAGAGAGACTACCAGGATATCAAAGACTCCAATAAAAGTTGGCAGAACCACTTGAAGGAAACTAAGGATAGACTTTTGTATATGGAAGAAAGAATGGAAGCCTGGGAGCGAGAAAGGAGACACTTTCTCAAGATAATCAGAAACCTGGAAGTGGCGGTGCAATGGCTGCAAGACAACCCAAGGAAACATAACTTACGAATAAAAGGTGTGAGTGAAAAAGCAGGGGTCAATACAAATCAAATTAAAAGACTATTTACAGAAATAATTTCAGAAAACTTCCCAAGCATGGGAACAGGAAGAGACTTTCAGATAACTGAAGCATATAGAACTCCAGCTAAACTTGACCAAAACAGGC